>JBAMMX010000017.1:14877929-15173940 GCA_037126225.1 Dillenia turbinata
ACGAACATAAAAGACCGGTCGGTTAATACAATACAGTGATGCAATGTCAATTGGTCTTCATTTTCCCAAACTCGAATCTATCGGTCTCAACTTAACTACTTTCCTAGACCTGTCACTTAGACCTCAATTTATCTTTCGGGCCATCGGTAAACAGACTAAAGTAGCAAACACTGAATCGTGGCACTGAATAGCGGCCTCAAGAAACAGTCGAAAGTAGTAAGTGTACAAGAGATCCCACCCAATGGATCTCGGGTCTCACACAGCGAGACTCGGGGATAAATTTCAAGTTATTGTCTCAAGAAATATAGCTCCCACTATCCCTAGTCGTCTTATCACACGCGGTATGAAAATACGTGTCATAATGTTACTCTCACATCTCTCAAAAGGGCATATGTCATATTTCTCTAACACTATGCAAGTATGTGATTCAGTCTACATATAAGATTTTTATCCATAGATCTTAGAGAGAGTAATTCAGAGACAATATCACAAATTGCAGATGATATCTGAGATTTCAAACCTGACTACTTACAGGCAACATGGATGTGGGTAAGTCCATGTCGGTCATGTCGCATATGACCTCATTTTGAATACGTATCAAGGCGACTTATGCTCTAGCAGAGCTACTCTTAAAACCTCTTACAGCTAGAAACCATCTCATCCCTGCTCACTCAGAGCTAAAGATGGTCACTCGTGTGAGAGAGTTGATCTCGCCTACCTGACATATCTATTATCATATCACAGAATATATATATGATAATAAAAGCAAGTGCATTAAATAAAATATAACACAAATATGACTGAATAATACACAATAATCATATATATAGAAAAATCAATAAGTATCAATGTCGCCAATAAGTACAAACTGAGAAATGTCAAAAAGTATCCAAACCCAATGACTCTCTATACCCTAAAAAGGAGTCTTTAGTGACAGATTTGGTGAATGGATTAGTCACCATGCTGTGTATAGTAACGTACTTGATGGTTACTTCACCATTCTCGATGATGTCTCTCACGAAATGGTATCTGGTGTCGATGTGTTTGGTCATACTATGAAACTTAGGGTCTCTAATGTAAGCGATAACGGCCTGATTATCACAATAAATCATTACTAACTTCCCATTATTTGCTACAATCCCTAAGTCATCCAGTAGTTTTCGGAGCCAAACACTCTCATGAACTACAACTGAGCAAGCCACGAACTCAGCCTCCATTGTAGATAGAGCAACATAGGTTTGTTTTTTGCTGCTCCAAGAGATGGCCCCGCTATCGAGCAAGAAGACAAAACCTGATGTCTATTTGTGCTTATCCAAATCACCTCCCCAGTCTGCATTCGAATAACCCACAAGGCGCAAATCACATCCTCCATAACACAAGGAGAAGTTTACAGTTCCCTTTAAATATCGAAAAATCCTTTTCACTGCTCTCCAATGACTCATTTCAGGATTTGCCTGATATCTGCTCATCAGACCAATTGCATAACATATGTCCGGTCTAGTACACAACATTGCAAATATTAAGCTTCCCACAGCACTAGAGTAAGGTACTTTACTCATTTCTCTTATTTCTTCTTGAGTTTTAGGATACATTTCCAGGTTTAGACCTTCACCTTTGGCAATCGGGGTATCTATGGGATTATAACCCAAAGTGCTCGAGAATTTTCTTAATGTAGGTCTCTTGTGAAAGAATCAACGTTTTTCTCGAGCGATCCCTCTAGATTGAACTCCGAGGATGAACTTAGCTTCACCCATGTCTTTCATGTCGAAACTGGATGACAACCATACTTTAATGGTCATTAAATACTGAATGTTGTTCCCAACCAACATTATGTCATCCACATACAACGACAGGATCACAAAAGAGTTATCGGACAGTATCAAATAGATATAATGATCCTCCTCGATCATCGTAAAACCATAAGATATTATCTCCTCGTGAAATCTTAGGTATCATCGCTTGGATGACTGCTTTATGTCGTATATCAACTTCCGAAGTCGACAGACCTTATCCTCCTGACCTACTAGAACGAACCTAGGGGATTGTTCCATATAGATCTCCTCATCCAGACTCCTGTTAAGGAAAGCAGTCTTAACGTCCATCTGATATAACTCTAGATCCAAACTAGCGACAATCGCTAAAAGTAAACGAATCGATATAAACTTGACTACTGGGGAGAAAGTCTCCTCGTAGTCAATACCCTTAGTCTGTGTATAACCCTTGGCTACCAGACGGGTCTTATACCTCTCGATCGATCCGTCAGCCTTCCTTTTGATTTTGAAAACCTACTTGTTCCCAATAGCCTTTATATCTTTAGGTAAGTCAACTAGGTCCCAGACCCCATTCACTCTCATTGATTCCATTTCCTACTTCATGGCCAATAACCATTGGTTTTTTACTGGACCCTCGAGAGCCTCACTGAATGTCCTCGGCTCTTCATCGTCCTGAGGAGTCACAATGAGGACCTCATCCTCAATCGGGAAACGACAATAAGATACATGTCCTCGACTACTCCTACGAGGAGATAGAGCTTCCACACCTTCAGATGGATCGCTCCCACTAGGACCAAGATCGTAATAGGGTTTTGAATCCTGTCGTTGGGCTCGGCTGAGCCACTAGGCTCATCCATCTCATAGAATGTGTAGTCCCAATTGATTTCACCTTTCTTAGGGAAATCATTCTCGAGAAACGTGACATCACGAGACTCAATTTCAGTGATAGTGTCGTCCGTATGTTCTCCTAGGAACACATGCCCCTTGGAGTGTTCAGAGTATCTAATAAAGATACACTTCTTTATTCATGGGTCTAACTTGCCGTACTAATGTGAGAAATCATAAACATACGCGGCACAATCCCATGCCCTCAAATGGCTAAGGTCAGCCTGTCTCCCTATCCAAAACTCGTATGGGGTGCTGACTGTGGATTTCGTCAGATCACGATTAAGGATGTAGGCGGCACTCAATAACGCATCTCCCCAATGGGAGATAGGTAAATTGGTCTGCGCCATTATAGACCTCACCATCTCCAATAGAGTCATATTTCTTCTCTCAGCTACTCCGTTCTGCGGAGGAGTAGCATGAATAGTTAACTATCCTGTAATGCCTCTATCGAAACAGAGCTCTTTGAACTGCTCAAACAGATACTCGTGCTCCCGATTGGTTCTGAGAGTTTTCACCCCCAAGTCTAACTGATTTTCAACCTCGCTGATAAACCTCCTGAAGCACTCTAGTGCCTCAAACTTGTGCGAGATCAGGTAAACATAACCGAAACGCGTGTAGTCATCTATAAATGTAATAAAATACGTGGCTCCATTTCAGGCTCTCACATTCATGGATCCGTAAATGTCGGAATGAACTAACTGCAATGGAGTCCCAGCTCTCATTACTTTCCCAAATGGTTTTATTGTGGCTTTACCCGCAAGGCAAAATTCATACAAGGGCAATTCGACCTTGGTTAGCGGGCCTAACAAACCACTCGCAGTTAACCGGCTCATCCTCTCTTACCCTATGTGGCCAAGTCTACTATGTCATACAATCACATTATCCACTACACTATCAGATGCAAAGGCAATAGGAGAAGAAGGATAAATCTCATAAAAAGAAATCAAATCCAGTACATAAAGTCCCTCATGGACTAAACCGAAACATGTTAAAGTACTGTTAAAAGAAATGGAAACGCTAAAGTTTCCTAACAAGATAGAGTATCCTAGCTAGTTTAGACATCGGACAGATAAGAGATTCCGCCTAATCTCATAAGCATATAATATATCATGTAGATATAGGATTTGACTACTTCGCAGCAATAGCTTGCATGTGCCAATCCCTCTCAATTCTACAAATGCTCCGTTCCCCCACGTACAGCCTCCTCGCATGGGGACTCAAATGGTGGAACTCCACTAATGCGCTCCTGTCGCGAGCTACATGGTCCGTGGCTCCTGAGTCTATAATCCACAAAGCAGAACAGTTAGCGAGTATCACACTAGATAACACATAACTCAAATCATGTAAAGAAGAAGTATTAACCTTTCGCTTGCTACACTCGCGTGCGAAATGCCCATTCTTGCCACATGCGTAGCATTGGATCTTGCTCTTATCGAACTCCTTCTTCTTGCATTTCTGTCCTTTGTCGTCGGTCTTGACAGGTTGCTTCTTCTTGCCTTGGCCCTTGGCCTTCTTCTCATGCTTGCATCACTTGCACTTTACTTCTCGGGAGCCCTTACTCGACTCTGCAATGTTAGCATGAGTAGAAGAAGAAAACCTAGCCACCTCCTGGCGCTCCTCCTCAAGCTCACAGTGCCTACTCACATCCCTGAAAGTCCGAATACTCTCAGTGTGCGTGAGATAGGTCTTAACCACATCCCAGGAGTCAGGCAAAGACTTAATCACACCCAATACCTGAAACTCATCAGACATCGGCTCCCCCATACTCTTCAGAAAAGCTATCATACTCGACATGTGCATCAAATACTGTTTCATAGTATGATCAGCCCTCTTTTTATACGTGATAAACTTATAGGTCAGTATCTCCAACTTAGGAGCTGACAGGGCGCCATAGTGCTCTCTCAGAGCATTCCAGACCAACATTGCAATAAGATACTGCTCGTAAACTGGAATCAGTTTATCGTGTATGCTACTAAGAAGGATTACCTTGGCTTGGTCATCCTTCTTTTTCCAAGCATGATACACCTTCTGATCTCGTCTAGCCTGTGTCGTGGTACCCTCCCCAGGGTCTACCATCTCGTGTTTAAGAACTTCCCTAAGCTCTTGTTTTTCAAAAACAAACTGAACCTTTCAGTGCCAAATATCATAGTTGTCACCGTTCAGCTTATCTCCCTTCACGAGATCTAAAACGACAGTTTTTGTTGCAGCCATGTCTCTATCACACAGAAAGGATAGACGTTAGTGACAATTAATTCTTAAATTCACAATTTTGTGCACCCTACGAATCACCAAGACCCAAATGACTTGAATACAGACTCCAAGACGAGTGTATGAGTCAACGGATACCATACACCACAATTCGGGCTAAGATTCAATTCACAAAAACCCACACTTAGTCACATTTATATCATGGAACCCTTAAAAATTGAAAAAATTCCAATTTTAGGACAGCCTACGCGTCGCCGGGAGGGTCCACTTGCTGCTAGACCCCGGCGGCGCGTCCCCAAGTGTCGGGGAAGGGTTTGGGCGCGTGCCAGACGTGCAACGCGTCTGGCACGCGCAGATACGTGCCCTATGCATGTCGGCGCACGCGCCTGAAGCGCTGGTGCGTAGGTCATGTGCCCATACGTGCGTGACCCTCCCACGCGGGTCGTTTCCGGTTCGCGGTTCGGGTCGAAACCCGAAATCTGGATCCAAATCCGATTTTCGGTCGGTCTGGATCCGGGTCGATTCCTACCCGGGAGCTCGCGCGCGTGAGCTCCACGTGCCCTTTTCCTCTGCACACACGCGTCTTCATGCGCGTGTCGTGCATGCGCTTGCATGTTGGTTCTCTTTGTTTTCGCCTGATGGTTTCTGCAACCGGATCTTTGGTGTTTGAGAAGTTTTAGTTTAATTCTATCTGTCTTTGATTTGTATTATTCTATTTGTAGTATTTTTGAATTAAAGTAATACTTTTTAACTGAAAAATTTTTTAAATAGAATTTTTAATTAGAAAATAAGTATAATAAATATTACATCAATAATCTAAGCATTGAGATCTTAATTTAAATATGAAAAATGAGTAGATATGTCAACAAAATTTGGTGTTTGATATCCAAACGAATATTTATGTTAACTTTTAAAACAATGTTTTCTTTTTCACTGAGGAGGAGAAAGAGAAAGATACCGATGAAGTTTCTTCTGACCAAATCCTAATTCTTTTTCTTAGGGGCTAAAGTATTAAGAGTAAGTTATTAGAAAAAAAAATCAGAATCGAAATAGGTTTAAAATTTCACTGAATTAATTATGATTTTAACCTTAAATGATTATTAATTTATATTATATATTATATATTTTTCTTTCTCTGTTGGTTAATTCCATTAAATCATTACGCATGCAATGAGGGTATTGATATATTCTATTTATCAAAGAACTCTCGTTCAAATTGTCTTGTAATTGTATGGTGAATATAATGTAACATAGAAACGGGATTCAAGTTTGCCCTCCTGTGGTTTGCCTATAAGTGAGAGTAATCAATTAAATTTGACTAAAATTTTTGTTTTTCTTGATTATTTTTTAGTATATAGAGAGATTTAAATTCAAAATTTTTATAATAAGAGAGCAAACGATACCTGTTAAACTATAGTTCATTAGCTAAAATATTTGTTTTTCTTGAACAAGCAAGAGGGAAAGAAGAGAAACGGAGGAACATAAGTTTTGGGATGATACATCGATTTGGATTAAATAATTTTGAATAAAAAATAATTAATTTATTAGAGATTTGCAATTTGATATTAATTTATGATTTAAATTGTGCTTTGTGATCGGAATAAAACTACTTATTCTGTATTTCTTTTTATAAATGATGACAAGGTGGATGCTTTCTTTTATTTTATTTGATTGTATTTTACATATAATGTTTTGAAATCGACAAGAAAATGAACTTCTTTCGTCAAGCAAGTTTTCTCGTGGAAAATCGAAATACATGTTTTAAGCTGACTTTTGGAGAAGAGAAAGGTATGAAACTTAAATTTCATATATATTAATTTTTTGAAAACATTTTTTTCTTAAAGAATAATTTTTAAAGTTATATTTTATTAATACAATGATCATCGAACTTTTGACTATATAGACTATATAGCAAATTTAGGATCATATTATTTTTGATTCCGACAAAACCTAACCATTATGATCATCGGAAATAATTTCACATAAATTATTTTTTTTTGGAGATATGTTCTTTTATGAAGAATTATTTTTGAACTTTTACTTTGATTATTTTTCAAAAATAGGGTTTTTGAATTCGATTTTAATCGATCCTATAGATGATAAAATCCTTGACTTCATGGAGAACATTACTCTTTCAAAATCTCAAAATTTTCGATCACAACACAACAGCCAATATTTGTCTAGTGATGAACGTTACAAAAATAAAATCATAGAAAGATAGAAATTTGTTTTAATAAAAGAAGAAAAAGAAAAAAAAAATTGAAAAGGATAATGAAAAGCGCCGAAGACCGGTTTGGTCGGAATCATTCCTTTTATATCTCACTGAAGCAATCAAGCAAACACCTTCCAACCCAAAACCCACAAACTTCGTCTGATCTTGAATACGCAATTGGCTTAAACATGACAAAGGTTTCGAAACTCGATTCATCTTCCAATCCATCATGGTTCACTCCAAAAAGGTAATTTCTCAATTCTGGGACTTCTGTGGAAAACCCACTTTGCGCAATTTCAGTTTCTACCTTAGGGTTTACTCAAAATCATCATAATCTGAAATGGGTTTTCCAATATTCATGGTTATGTTGTATCTAGAAATTTATGTTAGTATGTTTCTTTGAATTTTATTAATGTGATTTTCTTATGGTAATAGATGTGTACAAATAATGATAATTGGTAGGTTTTCTTGGTTTTAAGTTTATTGGGAACTGTTTTTAAAATGCTGAGACCATGCTGATGTAGAGCAGTCTGTGAAACGGGGTGTTGCCCAAAGTTGAGACTTTACCGTGATGGGATCAGGGACGGACATGAAGTCCAGGTGGATGACTGAAAACACCAGTGGAATAACCATATTTATAGGATTCCAGTAGATTAGTATGAACTATGAGCACGGTTACAAACACAAGTCTGGTGATGCAACACGGCACAATATGATAACACTATTATAAATAATTAAGTGTCGTATTTTGTCCCGATTAAGAATGGTTGTTTTTAAAA
The DNA here is from genome assembly GCA_037126225.1 of Dillenia turbinata. Lineage (NCBI taxonomy): Eukaryota > Viridiplantae > Streptophyta > Magnoliopsida > Dilleniales > Dilleniaceae > Dillenia > Dillenia turbinata. Next base: position 14,885,789 of record JBAMMX010000017.1, read on the forward strand.
GTATCGGTGCAATATAGATTAAAAACACATGCGGTGGAGGGGAGCAACAAAAATGAGACGTGATTTCTAATTATGGATGACAAAGATAAGCTGGATGAATAATATTTGTGGGTTATGGAGTGTTAACATAGGTAAGTTCTTTACTTTTGATAATCCTGAAGCTGAGATAATGTTGATATTTTGAATAGTTGATTGGATACAAGTGATTCAAATGGTGCCTAAGTCTAGTTGATAATGATGCAAATCAATTTATTTGCTCTACCATTTCTACCTTAGTGAGTTGGTGGTTAGAATTTGAAAAAAAGAAATGTTACTAATGTGATGGTAAGATGGCTGAGTGATATTTTTATGAGCTTTGATATCCTGCAGACACTGGACAATTCCACATGATCTGAACATGAAAATTCTTGTAGGAAAAATATGTCCTAGCAGATAAGCTAAGCTGAATTTGTCATGAGAACTTTCCCATGACAAATAGCATTTCTTATATGAAATATTATATATGTGTGAAAAATGTAACTTAATTTGATCACTAGAAAAGATGCAGGAAATCAAAGTTAAGAAAAGACTGTGTTACTTGAAGGGAGATGTTTTTAAGAGATATTTATGACTTATCTCAACGATGCAGGTTTTCCTTTTTTTTTGGGTGTCACCACTGAAGTTGAATAATGTTAAAATGATGCTCATGTTTGGAAATAATGAGGTTGATATTGCTACTTCCATACATAATTATGATGTTCTTTTACCTTTTTTCAGGTTGCTCATGATCTTCTGCATAATTAACATGCTAAATTATGTGGATCGAGGAGCCATAGCAAGCAATGGGGTTAATGGGAAGCTTGAAACATGTGATGACAGTGGAGTATGCACCTCTGGGAGTGGGATTCAGTAAGATATTCTGATTGTGGTGCATTTTTTGTGCTATTATTTTGTCCAAACCCATATGCTATATGAAATAGAGTACAATGACGTAGAAGGATGCATATAACCGAACCCACTTAGTGTGTTAAAACCTTGGTTGTTGTTGTTGTTGTTGTTGTTGTTGTTGTATTTTGTCCAAACCTGTTTACATTTGGTGTCATGAAAATAATTTTGTTTACTGCTTATAAATGCAAGGAGGAAAGCATGTATCATATCATTTAACCTAAAAGTAATTTAATTTAAGTGCAAAGTTATTGCATGTCTCGAAAAATCACATGGAAAATGGAAATAAAAGTATTCAATTTGGCTCCACTATTGCTTACGTTGTGAACTAGTTGGATTTGATTATATAAATCCCTTTTTTCTATTCAACTCTTTAATGTCATATTGACTTTCTAGTTGAAATTTGACATACCAGGTTTCAGTAACTATTCTAGTATTTTTGTTTGGTGTTCCTTCAGTTCTTGATTCAATTTATATACTCTCTCTTAATCTTATAGGAGAGTTAATAGGTCTTTTTATGTTCATTGCTATACTGTCTTAAGCTATTTTTGCTTATCTCCAGCTAGGGCTATTTCCTGATATTGTCTTGATGATTTCTTGTTTCATGAACTCTTTTCTTGAGGATAGAAAAGTGTGTACCATGTTGTGTCCTATTATTTACTGGTCTGTGCCTGATGTCATGTCATGTCCTGTGATTCTTGTATGTATATAAATTTTAAATTAATGATCTATCATTTACGTTGCATTGCAGGGGGGATTTCAAATTGAACAATTTTCAAGATGGTATTTTGTCATCAATGTTCATGGTTGGACTTCTTGTGGCTTCTCCAATATTTGCATCTTTGGCAAAAAGGTAATATGTTTTAATAGTGCATTAGTTTTTAAAATGGTATGAAGGGCGGATTTGGCGCAATAATGGAGTCTCTCCATCGTATCCTGGAGGTCCGGGGTTCGAATCAGCCTCCTTGCAAAAAAAAAAAAAAAAAAAAGCAAGGGAAAGGTTGCCTAGGTATTCTCTTCCCCAGAGCCCACAACGTGGGAGTTTCGACACTGGGTACGCCCTTTATTAGTTTTAAAATGGTAGTCAAAGTAAATGACTTCTACTTTTAAACTATTAGTTGTTAAGTTTGCTGCTTGTGCAATTGTCTTACTGAAAGGAAAGGAAAATGATTTTGAATAAAATTGCTTTCAAATACGCAATCCGGGGACTTTGAGTTTAGCACATAGGCATGCCCTATCACTGTCAACAAGTTGCAATAGTTAATGGTTTCACTGTACTTGAAAATATGGCTAATGGACTGGTTAACAATTATGGTAATGAGGTATGAATCAAGAAAGAAAAACATATGGTGAGAAGGAATGAAAGAGTGTGAAGATGTAAAATCATAGAGCAATTTTTTTCTTCAAAATTCAAAATTAAATCTCAATAGAGCATGATTTGTCCTGAAAGCTTATTTTATAGACCGCTAGTCCCATGGGCACATGCATTGTGTGTGCAATTTTAGTCATGGTAATTCTCAAAATTGGATTTATACCAACCATATTTTTTTCAAATTAAATGTGAAATTCAATAGGTCGAACAATGATCTCAAAGGCATATAGAGAATATTTGATTCAAATAATGGGTACAAATCTGATCATGAAGATTAAAGTTAAAAATGAATTCATCTAAAGAGAGATAATGAAGACAAAGAGAGAGTTATTATAAGAATGTAACTTTTTGCTTGATTAGGTGACGTTTTAACATTTTTATTGCTTTCGTCACTTTAGGGGTTAATAAAGAAAGATATTTAGACAGAGTACTCTCAGGAATGGACTTTTGAGGAAATCATGCTCAGGTATTAAGATGCAGAAGCATCTCCAAGTTTTAGTTCATTTTTTATTTGATTGGATTAAAAGGAAACTATAGGAGCCTCAGGTGGTCTCCATCATATATGAAAAAGCAGTATAAGAGGTTGAGGTGGTTAAGAGTTGCAAGTCTGGAAGAGTTTTAGAGGAAATAGAACTATTTTGTTTGGTGTTCACTTTTTTGGTTTTGACCACGTTTCAGTACTAATGGGTATTATGAGAAACAAAAAGTTGACGCATTTTGAATCACTATCTTTATTAGAGATGGATGATTTTGCAACTCCACTCTTTTCAGATACGTAATGCAATTCACAGAGATAAGAGATTTTTGGGTGCAAGGTCCATTTTAGCTCCACTTCTTCCAGATACTCCATGCCTTGTTTGGTTGGTGGGAGTGGGAATACTTGATGAGAATAATTTCCATGTTGATTCCATTATGATGGTGGGGAATTCCAACCCAAAATTGCTATCATACTAAACTCCAATTGTTTGTTCACAAACTTGTATCACTATTATATTACCAGCATATATTGTGCATTTGTCCATTCTTTCATGAACTTGGAGATGCCCTAGTGAGCAGTTTTATTGGTTAAATTCTTGAAAGCACGAGTTTTTCTATTCTTCCCCTTGCTAAATGCCATTGTATGCATAAACCCATGGATTTAATACTCATTAAGACTTTTAGTATATAGAAGAGTATTTCTACTTGACAGAAATTCTATGGTTTTTGCAATTATTGAACTCATCATATAATCACTAAGTTATTCACATCATAGATTTTGTATCTTGTAAATATGGAGCAGGAAGTGCTTAACGTGGAAATATGTTTCTTGTTTTAACTTGTGATTGTGAGCTAAAACATTCCTGTCAATAGAGATTGAAATTTGATGTAGCTGCTTCTGTTTTTTATTTTGAGAAAAGAAACATTTTGATTATCAAGTGGATGTTGATTTACTAATGATGGGTATGTTTTTCCTTTTTTGGATTGCTTATCTTTCATGGCTTTCCTTTCAGCTACAATCCTTTTAGGCTTATTGGAGTTGGATTATCTGTATGGACGTTTGCTATGGCTGGCTGTGGTGCCTCATTTGATTTTTGGTCTATTGCATTCTGCCGCATGTGAGTTGAACAGTGGCAGGGGAATGAGGCAAATGCCATCCACTTTTATTTCTAAAAATTATATCATACAAGCTGCGTGTTTACTGTGTGAGTGTTCTCTTGCTAGGCTTGTTGGTGTGGGTGAAGCTTCATTCATAAGTCTAGCTGCTTCTTTTATAGATGACAATGCTCCTGTTGCTCAGGTTGGTTCTCCTGCATACCTTGCTTTTATTTTTCCCTGAGAAAAATAGAATCTATTTGTTTATTGTTCTTGTCTTTCTGCATCATTCTGATGTTTTTACTAATTGAAAGGCTTTTGTTTTTGTTATTTGGTATGGAAAAGACAATATATAAAGAATGACCTCAAGGTACTACATTTTTTAGTGTTTGTCTGTCAGCTGTTTCATTTTTGTGCTGGAACTCACATATTATAGAATATAATCAACATTTAAGCACTTCTGGGAACATGTTTAGGAACCTCTTCTTGGGAAACAAACATGTGATTTGCGCATTAATATAACAACTTTTCTTCTAAATATTGACTTTTTTAATAAAGAAGACGCATCAATAAGTATTTGAAACATTCAAAGCATCCTAACCATGAGAAGTTACCATGCGAATTTTCTCTCACGTGTAGAGAGGGCCCCTGAAGTATAAAGAAGTGTATGAGAAATATCAAGTAGTACATTGTGTTTAAAATTATACTGATATTTTATAGCTAGAATGCCTGCTGTTTTAGTATATAAGAAAATTACAGGCATTGTCCAAAAAGACTGAGAATCGGTCTCAGTTCTTTCTTGTATGGAGGTAATGGGGATTGTTGTGTTTTCGCATTGTCTAAGTCCTCTTGCTTGACCTATTTCCTTTGTCTTTAGACTTTCTAACTCCTGACCCCGAGCTAGGAATTTTCTTGAAAGAGTCAATGTACTCTTCTAGTCTCTCTGGTGACCACGGGTGATGGCCCGCACAATTTCTTCTTGTTTATCAAGGAGGACCATCTTCCTGTCTTTAACAAACATGGTACTCATGTACAACATGGTATTGGTTAGGCTGTTGCTTTCTGTTTGGAGTGTGAAATATGAATTGAAGAAAAAGGAGTAAAGTAAGAGGGAGAAGGAGAATGGGAGTGACTTGAGAGGTTTGGGAGCATAGATTACTTGAGAAACTTAGGAATTGACTAAGACTAGTCTTTTATGAATTGCTTGAGTGATTAGCACTTGTCACATGTCTTGTATATAAACTATTTCCTAAAAAGATGCTATTTCCAATACAAACTGATGTTATTTCTGGCACTTCCCATCAAGCTGGAGTATATAGATTATATATGCCAAGATTTTTACAAATGTGATGATTTCTAGGTCCTCTGAGAGGCTTTGTGAACAGGAAATATCCCCATCAATGTTGTTTCCCAAACAGATTATGTTTGCAATACAAACTGTTGTTGTTTCCAACAAAATTGACAACTTGTCTTTGGTTAGACAAGTTTTGTTAATTTTAAATAATAAACTTGTGACTAAATTATCCATTTCCAATACAAACTGATGTTATTTCTGGCACTTCCTATCAAGCTGGAGTATATAGATTATATATTCCAAGATTTTTACAAATGTGATGATTTCTAGGTCCTCTGAGAGGCTTTGTGAACAGGAAATATCCCCATCAATGTTGTTTCCCAAACAGATTATGTTTGCAATACAAACTGTTGTTGTTTCCAACAAAATTGACAACTTGTCTTTGGTTAGACAAGTTTTGTTAATTTTAAATAATAAACTTGTGACTAAATTATCCATTGGTCAGATCTATTAAAACTTCTAAGATTAAGGGCTAATTAGTTTTCGTCAGTGGCCCCTTTCAAGCTGGAGCATGCATATTACATGTTCCAAGCTTGTTATGAATGATTTTTGCCTGAGCTCCTCTTGGTGACCTTTAGGCACTATTAACAGTTCCAGTTACCTATTTGATCTCTCTCTTTGTGTGTGAATGCATGACCAGTGTCTAATAAAAAGCAATAGTCTTTAATGAGGCATATGCTAGTTGTTGTCTTGTCAGTTGATAGTCTATCTTCATCTCTTTCTGATGGTTACTGCTGAGTTTCTTTTCTCTGGTATTTTCAAAAGCATCCACTCCTAAGTATATCTATAGGGTATGCTTCATGTTTTCCCCTCCCCTTCCCCCATTCCCTCCAAATAGCATAAAGGAAAGAGAATATGATTGCCAATGAAATTATGCCTTAAGACTGGCACCACTTCTGCTTTTCTTTCCTCTTTATTGTTGACTGCTAATGTATTACTTATTTGTATTTTGAAACTTGATTTCCTATTAAAATATTTTGTTAATAAATTTATTATTCCATTTCATGTTGGCAGAAAACAGCATGGCTTGCTACATTTTACATGTGTATACCGACTGGAGTTGCATTGGGCTATGTTTATGGCGGTTATGTAAGTTTATATGCTGAGTTAATGTCTAGCTATTACTTCTTTAAAAGTTACTTCGATGGATCATAGTTTAAATGCACTATTATTCATCAGTCGCCATAGTGAAAGATGCTCTGTCATGCTAAATAATTTTATGCCATCCTGCTTGATATGCCGAGGAAATATGGGACTTTATTTATCTTCATCTCTTATCCAAAGACCGAAAAAAAGGTAAAATATGTTGTTCTATTCTAACTAGCTTAGTTCTTGCATGGTAAAACTTGGGCTGCTGATGAGTTATCTTCTGTGGATGGTGTTGTCATCTGCCCTTGTTCCTCCCCTTTGTTGCTTTTTATCATGTATGTAGTTGAGAATAAGTACTAGATTCTTTTGGGAGTTTTGCATAGTCTGTCAATCTGGACTTGCTACATTCTTTTTATGTATTTTTTCTTTTTGTTCAATTCTCACATGGGCCTCTGACCTAGTGGTTACAAAAATGAGGCGCTGCACTTTTATCTTGTGAAAGGTTAGCGGCTTAAGGTGGTGTTTGGGAAGCCTCAAATTCACTCAACTTACGTCTATTTTGTCTTATTCTATTTGTAATATATTTTAACTAAAGTGAAAAATTATTGGTAGGAAATATAACGTTTTACAAGTTCCCTGCTAAAGAGATTTAAATTATTATATTGATACTTTTTAATTTTTTTACATTAAGAAATCCACCTAATATCGACTTAGCCTAAGGTCAACTTTCCCAAACAGTGCCTGAATTCGTAGGAAGTTTCATTTCAAAGGTTGCCACCCTCTTCATATGTTGCCTAGTTAGGAATATGGGAGAGGGGAAGAGAGAGAAAGAGGGGGATATGATGAGAAAAGGGAAGCATTTGAAGAGAAGGAAGGTCAATGTAGGAAAGGAGAGGAGATAAGGCATATAAAGGAAAGAGAAAAGGAGAGCAGGTTCTTAATTTCATGTCTTCTCACCTTGCTAATGTTTCCCATAGGAGAATATGACCTTTGACAGTTCTGAATTATTTTCTTGCAATTCATTCTTTGCTCATCTTGTCCAAAGCATAAATGATTCTCCTTTTTCATCTGATGCATAACTTGGAAGAGTAAAATTCCTCTCAAAACAAAAGCTCTTGTTTGGTCAGTTGTGCTTAATAGGATTAAAATACTAATGACTTGTTGCTGGTAAAATGATTGAATAAGGATTAATCTTTAACTGTTTGCGTATGTGTACTGTTCCCTTCTTTTTGTCTAAGTAGGTAGCTTAACATTCCTACTCTCTGTGTACTATTATTGTTATTGTTATTATTATTATTTCTATTCCCCTTCCTATCCTTTTCTCTCTCACATGTTGCACTTCATTCCTTCACTATAATGTTCCCTTTTGCCCTTTCTTCTTTGGTAGTGTGGGGAGTAAATTTCTATTGAAAATGTCCTTTTTTTCTTGTTAGGTTGGAGAAAACTTCGGCTGGCGTTATGCTTTCTGGGGAGAGGCTATTTTGATGCTTCCTTTTGCTGTTTTAGGGTTTGTGATGAAACCATTGCAGCTAAAAGGTGCATAACCTATTACATATTTTCCTTGCTAATGCGATTTCTCCTCAAGTATGACTAACTTTTTGAGATCAAATGCAATAATATGATGACAGGTTTTGCTCCCATTGTATCAACGAAAGAATTGCCATCTTCTGAAACTGAAGGTATTGAAATATTTGATAAGCACATCAATGTCATTAGTTTGTTAAGAGGATATGGTGAAATTTGACATGCTTTAGATGTCTATTTAAGTGGAGTAACAGAATGGACCCATGATCTGTTTATCTGTTTTGTTGCTTTCCTATTCACTATTTGCAGTAACACATTCATCTTCCTTTATTACTATCCAGTGCAAATTGTCTTTTGCAAACTGCACAGACGTGAAGCATAGTTAGTCTAAGATATATGTTTAGGAATGATGTTTATTTTATCTTTTCATTGTTAATGAGACAATATTATGTAATGTAAGTTATAGTCAACAGTTTACGAGTTGTATCACTAATTCTCTCATTTCCTTGGTTGAATGATTTTTATGTTCGTCGATGACATTTGACGCATTCAAATGATACCTAATTGATTTGCTTGGTTAACTTAATATAGAAATCCCTTTATAATTAAGTTATTTACCTTGGTCATGAAATTTCCACCAAATCTCAACTTAGATAGGCATATGAACTTTCCCTATTTTACCAGGGTGATTAATCCTATTATCTATGACCACCTATCTCCACACGTAATTAATTCCATTATCTGTGGTCACCTATCTCCACACATAACCAATTAAGGGCCACCAGGTGCTTAGCATTGATAAGTGATAGAATATACATATATTCTTTTAGATAACACTCAAATTTGAAATTTTAATGATTTAATTTTTTGAATATTTTGAAAATAAGCGATTTGGGAGAGAAGTAGAAGGAGGTGGTGGAATAAACCCAATTTTTATTTATTTTGTGAATTTAAAAATCCCTTGTTAGATAGAGAGAGAAAGGTGGGATAGAATTAACCCTACTTTATTTCTGGGAAGAGATTGTTGCTTGTCATCGAGAAAATTTTTTGTTTCAATTATTTCTTTATGCAAACATTGTTCTTAATTTCTTTTCAGCTAAAAGAATTATTCCTTTTGTTGCTCAAAAAAATAAAAAAATAACAAAAATGCTTCTAATGACACTCTTATAGATGCAGAGAATGTGAGCATTGATGGCCATGTGAATCAAGGGGATGATATCCCTCATCAAGCGTTAAATAAAGCTTCAAAGTAAGTACTTTTAGATCAGTTTTACCAAAAATATTCTATTTTGTTGTGCATCTATGCATTCTAGTACATGACTTGTACAAAGTATACTCATATTTCTTACTTCAAATGTGAGGTTGTTTACCTTGTGAGGAATGATTAAGAAAATAGTGGAGAAAATGATTTTCATGGTAAATTTAGAGATCATATCTTATAATCCCTGTTGTTCAAACTTGGCATGTGGGACTGGGTCAGACTTGGTGTTTCATCTTTTGGACACAGTATCTTGAAAAATACCGCCCTAGTTTTTGTTGATAGAGATTCTCTGTTTGCTAGGAAACAGATCTGGTAGTTCTCCTCTCACTTTATGCCAGTTTCTCTGTCTCTTTGGTTGGTTACAAGTCCTGACCTCACTGAAGCTAAGACTTCTTAAAATTCCAGATGAGAAAAGTGGAGAATGGCCATTGTAAAGGGGTTGAGTTTCAAGTGACTGAAAGGTGCCATTTTTTAACCCATCAACCCCCTCTCCCATATATATAAAAATAAAAACCACAAAGCTTTTTATCTATTTCTTTTTGTTTTTTAAAAATTCATTTAGGAAAAAATATTTTAAAATTCTTTATTAATTAAGTAATGCAAGTTTGATTCCTTTTCAAAAGTACATCAAATTGATGACAATATCTTAATAGATAATATAATTTCAGCCTTCAATAGTATCTAACATCAACTGTTTATATTTGTTAGTACAGACATATGGTATCTTTATTCTTTAAACGTGTTTTCATACCCATGTCCAGATAAAGCATTCCCCCCCTCTCTAAAAGAAAAGAAAGAAAGGATTTCATTACAGAAGGTAATATATACAATAATAGAAGAGAGTTTTAAGTCATCCTCCCAATCATGAAGCGACAAAAACAATCAAAACGAAGGTGTTTGAATCCCTATTAATTTCTCTCAGTAAGTACCCCCAAAAGCTCAGCCCTAACCACTTATTCACAAAAGTGTAGACACAAAAACATTGCTTCTCAAATGTCTTGTCCATAAATGCCTTAAACACTACATCATAGTATGGTTCCAAATTTTTCTATTTTTTTAGTTAATTACAAATAACCTCCTTGTAGTTTGACAGGTTTTCAAGTTGCCCCTTGTGGTTTCAAAATCGACAATTTGACCCTAACATTGACACCTTTGGCAAGTTCTGCCCCTCCCCGACTAGCATTTTTCACCCTGTGGTTTTTTCCACCACTCCTCTGTCAAAAAATACACATGGCAAATTTTTGGAGTTCTAAACCACGCGGAAAATTTACATGTTTAAACAAAATAATTAAAAAAGAAAAACTCAATACATAATATATCTCTTATTCTCTTTATCCTTTTCTTGCCATTCTTCTTCTTCTTCTTCTTCTTTTTCATCTTTCTTTTCCTTTTTATGCAGACATCCCATTCTCTCTCTGATATTTTTCTTGATTTTTCTTAGTTTCTTTCTCTAATTAAACCCTCAACACAATCTCTACATCATCAAAAAACCCTCTTCATCATTGATTTCACCCAATTCTAGCCGGAGAAGCACCACTGCGACACCACTATCATTGTTTCTGACGGTAAGCTTTTGTCCTTCCCAATTAAAGCTTGATTCTTATTATTGTCAACCCACTGAACATGACTAGGGTCTTATATATAACCTCAACAATCTCTGTCCATCCTTAATTTGAGGTCCTTGTCTCTATTTTTTTTTTTTTAATTTTTAATTTTTTTTTCCTTTTGCATCATAGACCTCAACCACCGCCATTAACATCAAAAACACGCTCTGAGGTTTCAATCATGGTCAAAATGAAGAAATAAGACGGATTCCAACATTAATTTGAAGAAAAGAAGCCCGCCGGTGGTGGAGGAAACTTTAGTGGCATTGGTAATGGTGGATTCTGCTGGAGGGTTCACAATTGAGGCTGAAGAAGGGTTTTTTGATGTTGCTGTGTGATTTTTGTGGTTTAATTGAAGTAAAAACTTGAAAATTTAGAGAGATTGATACAAAGAGAGCACTATGGTGGTCTCGGTTGGAGAGAAGGCATGTGGATTTCATGCTTCCCCCGGGGGGGGGGGAAGAGAGAGAGAGACGTCCTTGTGTGTCTCACGTGCTAAACTTAATGGAGGGGGTGATGGAGAAAACTGCCAGGGGGGCGGGGAGTTGCCACATGTGTCAATCTTGGGGGCCATTGTCAATTTTGAAACCACAGGTGGCAATCTGAAAACCTGTCAAACCACAAGGGGGTTATTTGTAATTGTTCGCCCTTTGTTTTCCTTTTTTTCTTTGCATGCTTCCTTCCACAAAAGCCTTTGAGTTAAAGTTGATGACAAAAAAGTCTTTAAGATTGTGTGAAACCACCCAGTTTTTACCAAGAATGTCAGAAGTCTATGCCATAACAACCATGCTTCTTAAAGATGTAATATGGGACGAGTACTCATGTCTACATTATGGCAGCATTTGAGACACAACTTTCAGGAGCAAAGCCTTATTGGGCCTCATTTTCTGCAACAAGTCAGTGTTGTTAATCTTACTAATCTCAATAGGCAACCAAAAGTCTTTACTTTTAAAAGGGTTTGTAATCCTCCAACTGGAATCTGAAAGAAGGGAACATGGATTAGAATTTTGAATAAGATGACACTTAGTCCTTGGGGTTTCTTATTTGGTGCTTTAAAATGACATTTATGTTACACATATCTGAGACTCATTTAAGTTATTACAACCCATTTAACTCCTTTTAAGATAATAACATGCCTTTCTCAGCTTAAGCTTTTGAAATTATTGGTTGTTTAATAGAAATGTTTCATCAATCTCACTTCCCATGTGAAAGGATGATATTGAGTCTTGATACGGTTGGCATTTTCGCTACAAATATTTTTTTTATTCATCACCCTTAAACTCTACATGTTGCCTCCTTCCCTTTGAGTAATTTCATTTGGAAAGTCAGAATCCTATCCAAAGTCAAAGCTTTTTATTTGTACCATAGTTCTTGATACAGTAGATGCAGATAATCCATCGTAGGTAAAGAGGGCAAAGCTCTCCCTATTGACATTTGTGTTCTGTGCACGAGTAATAACGAATCTAAATATCAGCTATATGTTCAGTCGTAGGTGGGCAGTGTTTCTTGGTTCAATAGGAGTAGGCTTTTCAGTAGGTTTCCTAAAAAATTTCATTCTTGAGAAGACTTGGCTGTTTTTCTCTTTTCTGTTCATAGGAAAAGGAGTACATCATACATGAAAATGGAACAATATAAAAGCATCAAGGTAGTGCAGAGCAAGAACAAACTGAAAAAACAACAAAACATCATCGAAATAGGCAATGTATACATCTGACTGAAATTTAAACACCATACCAAATAAAAAAAGGCGGTAGGGTATTCAACCATCTGACAGCAAATACAATAAGGAATTTCTGTTATGAAAATCTTGCCATTTTGCTATCTCCATAACAAACCAAAAAAATGGCCGCAAGTGTTTAACTTGATACTTGCTACTAAAGGAAAATATAATTCCGAAGCGATAAGCTTTTAAAGAGTTTCTAGCAACTTGTTTCCACCTTTAAATGACTACCATTATCCTCAAGGCTCAATTTACAACTAAAAATGCTTATTCTTTGACCAAAAGGAACTTTTCTTTTTTATGAGATCTATCCCTTTCACCTTTGGTTGCCTAATAGCACAATTCTTCTCTAACAATGCAATGGCTGCATCAGCATGCCTTAACTACAGTATGATGTGAAAACTGCATATGCATGGACTATTTAGAAGTTATGTTTTAAAATGAACTTTTTGCCGTGTGATTTGTGGTTCTCAATTAACTGGAAGATTCTGTATTGATTCTGGGGATGGCCAGGAGGTACAACAAGTCCTTAAAAACTCATGAGATATAGGCTTAGAAAATGCAAATTGATATTTCTCTACTTGGATACATAAAATTGTAATAACCATATATATATATATATATATATATATATATTTATATATTTTAAATTATAGCCATTTGGCCATTTGGCCATTTGCTGATTTCTTCTGATTGTTCAATGTCAGGACAAATTAACTGAGCATGTAAACATTTTCGTTCAAGTCATGTGTTTGTTCAATTGCTTAAAGTGCTTATCTATGTAAGCTTTTGATGGAAAATGCTTCTTTTTTCTCTCGATAGGTCAAAAGATGGACCTAAAATTTTGAATCAGTTGTCAGTGTTCTTCGAAGACATGGAAGTGCTCTTGCTGGATAAAGTTTATGTTGTAAATGTTCTAGGTACATCTCACTCTCGTGCTCTTTATACATGTTTACATTTTCTTTACTGCAGATAAAAAGATGTTTGAATTAAATTGAGACAAATCTTACGGATGTTTAATTAAACAATACTTTGCTTGTATCTTGATGCTAATGGCTTTAGATTTGGAGTTTTATAAGATCACTGGCATGTGTAGATTATGTTCTGAATTGCTGTATGTAATTTACTTTTTGCAGGTTACATATCATACAATTTTGTCATAGGCGCTTATTCATATTGGGGACCAAAAGCTGGTTTTAACATCTATCATATGGTAAAGCCATGTGAAATTACAATTGTGACATCACTGGCTATTATTACTCTTATTGTTCTTTGATATAAACATTTATTTTTTCTTTTCAGTACTATGCATTTAAATTTACTCTCCATAATTCTGGAACTGATTTTACTTGAGGCTATTAACAGAACAATGCTGATATGATGTTTGGAGGCATTACAATCATATGTGGTGTCTTCGGTACGTTGGCTGGCGGTTATGTTCTTGATTACATGAGTGCCACTATTTCTAATGCTTTTAAGGTGAACTCTCTGGCATCGGTTTTCTAAATTCCTGGAGTGTGTATTTCCTATACTTTGTTTCCTTCCACTTTATTTATCAAGGTTTGACGTTATATAGTCTAAGTATCTTGGATAAGGTGTTCTCTATTTTGGTGCCAAGAGGGCTGCCTGCCTTATTCTAGATCTGTTTAATTAAGGTCTCTTTCAAAGCACAGAAGTACGCTATGCAATACTTAATATTATTCCTTTTATCCCACTTTTGTGGGATAGGGCTGTTTCCTTTGTAACTCAACTGGGGCCTTGAAGGTGGGTTCCTTTTTTTTTTTTTTTTTGGAGGTGAAGAAAAAAAGGGGAGTGCACCAAGGAGGTGCTCACCCATGTAGACTACAATGATAAGGGATCTATAAATCAACATTCACCAAAGTTTTAACAGATTTAAAAGTCATCAAAAAATACAAAGACTATAAAATTTATCCACATAAGCCATTGAGAATCTCTTTACACAACAACAACAACAATCTAGATCTTCTATTCCAAATTTTGAGGTCTGCCATATGAGAGACAAATACCAAAAATCGAAAAAAGAAAAAAAAGGGAAGAAGAAGATTTACTTTGTGCGGATTCTTCTACGCTATTCATTTCTATCAAAGCTATCTCCTTAACTAAATCCATATCTATTATATTTTTAAGAATACATTGCATCCAAGTTTTTAATGGTCTACCTCTACGTTTTATTAACTCTCATATTTTTAAGTTTTCGGTCTTCCTAACAGATGTGTTCTCAGATCTTCGTTGCACATGTCCAAACCATCTTAGACGGTACTCTCTCATCTTATTTATAATTGAACTAACTTTTAACTTATTACGTATCTCATTGTTTCTAACTTTATCTTTTCTAGTTTTGCTACATATTCATTTAAACACTCATTTCAGCAACAATCATTTTTTTCCCTTGTTGCTATTTAATGGCTCAATACTCAGTGTTATATAATAACGCATGTCTTATTGTGACTCTATAGAATTTTTCTTTTAAATGTAATAGTATCGTGCGATTACAGAGAATTCCGGATATCTTTCGTCATTTCATCCAATCCACTTGAATTCTATTATTCACATCTCCATCGATATTGCCATCGTTTTGAATGATAAAACCAAGATATTTAAATCGTTTACTTTTTGAAACTTCTCTTTCTTTTAATCTAATCGTTTCTTCACTATCCTGATGGTTATCGCTAAACTTATATTTTATATATTCAGTTTTGGGCCTATTTAATCTAAATCATTTTGATTCCAACGTGATTCTCAATAACTTTAATTTAGTATTGATATCCTCTCTAATTTCATCAACTAGAACTATATCATCTCGAAGAGTATACATCATGGTACTTCATCTTTCATATTTTTTGAGATTTCATCTAACATTATTGCAAATAGTATGAGCCTAAATGTCGAGCCTTGATGGAGCTCAATGTTAATAGAAAAGTTATCGCTCAGACCCCCGCAAATTCTTACATTGGTCACAGCTCCTTAATACATATCCCTAATAAGGTTAATGTAATTTAGTGAGATCCCTTTCTTCATCAGTATTCACCACAACACCTCCCTAAGGACCCTATCATATGTTTTTTTTAGATCAATGAATACCATATATAGATCTCTCTTCTGCGCTTTAAATGTCTCCATCAACTGTCTTAACAAATAAATTATTTCGGTGGTGGATCGTTCTGATATAAATTCAAATTGGTTCCGATGCACACTTATTTCCCGTCTGAATTTATGTTCTATCACTCTCTCATAATTTCATCGTATGACTCATAAGTTTAATTTCTCTGTAATTGGAATAATTTTGTATGTACCCCTTATTCGTATACAGTAGAATGAGTATATTCTCTCTCCATGTTTGGGGCATTTTCTTTGTTTGTCAAATTTTATTGAAAAGAGTCGTTAACATTACTATGCTGAATTCCCCTAAACATTTTCACACCTCAATAGGGATATCATAAGATCTTATGGCTTTGTTATTTTTCATTCTTTTTAGAGTCTCCTTTATTTCATGGGAGCGAATCTTACGTTTAAAATTTCTATTAATCTCTTCTATAGGTATCTTGATATTTTCTATATCTATTGTATTCTCAATATTAAACAAATTTTTAAAATATTCTCAACACCGTTTTCTTATATTTTCTTTCTTTACTAGTATACTATTAGTTTCATTTTTAATACATCTAACCTCATTTAGATATTTTCCCTTTCATTCTCTTAATCTGGCAATTCTATAGATCTCTCTTTCCTCGTCTCGGGTCTCTAGCCTTTTATATAATTTATTATACACCTTACTTTTTGATTCATGGATAATCTTTTTTACATTTTTTTTGTCTTTTTGTATTTTTCATAGGTTTCACGATTGCTATCATTTTTAAGGTTCCTTTAACACTCTCTTTTAAGTCGGATAGCAGTTTGTACTTTCTCGTTCCCCCACCATAACTCCTTGCCTACTGGAGTCCCGCCCTTAGATACTCGCAGGACCTCCCTACCTATGTTCTTAATATTATTATACATTTCTTTTCACATTAATTCTGAATCATCATTAGTAGACCAATTTGTTACTCTAATTATTTTGTCCCTAAAAGTTGTCACTCTCTCCTTTTAAGTTCCACCAATTAATTCTTGACTTTATATATGGTCGACATTGTTTTTGTCATTTAGGCACTCGTACGTCCAAAACTAAAAGTTTGTGTTGAGTCGCTACACTCTCTCCCGATATAACCTTACAATCCTTACAGGTCGTTCTATCTCCTCTCCTTGTGAGAAAAAAATCTATCTGACTAACATTTAACTCACTTCTATAGATGACTATGTGCGACTCCTTGCAGAGAGGGATCATCCTAACAATTCTTCTCTTTATTATAGAAACCCTAACATCACTTGCTTGAAATCACCAACAGAAGTGCAAAAGAGAGAAATTTCTTCCACAAGAATGATTCCACGTGCAATAAAGTAGAAAGTGATCTACAAACACGAACTTTCTTTAGCATGACGTATAGCATTTACCAAAACAATGCCCCATATTTGAAGATTATTTTGAGTCAAAATCCTTTCCCAAGCTAACCTCTTTCATAAAAAGGACAACTCTTAGGGGAGGAGGGCTTCCAAACAAGCTTCCAAGGAAAAGATAACCCACTCTTAGTCCCTAAAGTTCAATCTAAGCATATTCTAGTATCTCTTGACCTCAAAGGTCCCTCTTGGTGACCCCTCCTAACCTCGATGTTTTCCTAGCTCAAATTCATCTTGACCCCCTCCAACATTTCAAAGAAGCTAAAGAAAAGGTCCACTTGTAGGTCATTCTCTTGTGTGCTAGTTCACATTCCAAAAGATGCAATCTCCTTGCAGAGAGACTAAGGAGCCCACTAATGTCCCTTTGTCAAATTTTCAACCCTTCCTTGAGGGTGATTGATGTGGAACATGGTTTCTAATTTTTTTCTAGTTTTTAATTTTTCTAGTTTCTTAATTTCTCTAACTTTTAGTTCCCTATTTTTTTTTTCAAGTTTCCTAATTTTTCTATTAGTTCCTAAATTTCTCTAGTTTCTTATAGTTTCCTAATTTTTGAGGTTTGCATGCCCCATAAATACTTGTAGTGTTTCTTCATTTAAGTATGTTTCAACAATAATATTTTATTTGAGAGTAATATTTCTCTTTAAGAGTTCTAGAGTTTTCTCTTTTTTTCAAACCTTGTTGCTATTCTTCTATCTCTCCCGCATTAGGTGGTATCAGAGCCAAGGTTTTCTCTTGCGATGGCCAACCGAGCCAATGAAGGTATTACTCTTTCTGACGTGTTCAGAGAGCTACAAGCCATGACGGTTGCACTCTAAACTTTGTACAAATGGAGCAGACAGAAACGGAACTGCTGAGTTGCGATCAAACCAGGGCAATATAGGAGGTGAAGGTGGCGCCAGGAGAATCGCTCAAAGACCTCACTTCAATCCCATATTACCACAACAACTTCATAGGGTTCAGACCAATGAGGATGATTCTTCAGACGAGGTGGTTGCTCAGTTTTTTGATCATAACCCTAATTCAAGGGCAACTCGTCAAAATCGACAAGAAGAGTTCTGATTGAAAGTCGACATCCCTTCATTCAATGGGAATCTAAATATTGAAGATTTCCTAGATTGGGTAGCAGAGGTCGAAAGGTTTTTCAAGTTCGCAGAGATTCCAGAGAATAAACAAGTAAAACCGGTGGCATATCGATTAAAAGGTGGAGCTTCTTCGTGGTGGGAACAAACTCAGGTCCAACGAAGGCGTTTGGGAAAACAACCAATAAGGTTTTGGCAAAAAATGAAGAAGATGTTGATGACAAGATTTCTTCCTCCAAATTATGATTAATTTTTATTTCATCAATACCAAACGTTGATGCAGGGGCAAAAATCTGTGGCTGAATATACCACAGATTTCTTACGATTATCAACATGAAATAATTTAATGGAGACAGAAGGTCAACAGGTGGTGAGATATATTCATGGATTGAAACCTGCAATCCGTGATAAAATCGGCTGTCAAATCAATTTTACCCTCAATGAAGCCCAAAATATGGCCTAGAGAGCAGAGTCAATGGAGTTCAGGGGATATTATGGGAACGAAGGTACCCGTAAACCCTTAGGCGAGACATCTAAGGTAAGTCCGAGAGTCAATACATGGTCTAATTCTGAACCTACAAAGAAAGATGTAGTAGACAAGGAGCCTGTGAAGAAACCAGCCAACAACCCTTACTCGAAGCCGACAGGAGATAAGTGTTACAAGTGCGGACAAGCTGGGCACAAGTCTAACAATTGCCCTCAATACCGTCAAGTTCATTTAGCCGGCTATGATAGGGAGGATGAAGAAAGGTCTGATAATGAGGAAGAAGGAATCTGTGAGCCAAATAGAGAAGATGAAGATGTGCGGACTCTAGTGGTTAGAAAAGTGCTGTTGGCCCCTAAGCGAGATGATACGCAACGGAATGCGCTCTTTCGAACCAAGTGTACAATCTCTAATCATATTTTTGAATTAATCATTGATAGTAGTAGTTGTGAAAATATTATTTTGCGACACCTAGTGGATGCTTTGAAATTATCTGTTGAAAAACATTCTAAGCCTTATAATATTGTGTGGATTACGAAAGGGGAGGGAATTAGAGTGAAAGAAAGGTGTCGAGTACCCTTAACTATTGGTAAATTTTATAAGGATGAAGTAATGTGTGATATCGTGGATATGGATGCCTGCCACTTACTGTTTGGTAGGCCCTGACAGTATGATTTGGATGCAACTCACAATGGTCGAGAAAATACTTATCGGTTTGAGAAGGATGAGCGAAAAATTACCTTGCTGCCATTAGGTTCTAAGCAAAAATCTGAGTCTCGTAAAGTTTTGAGTTTCTTAACGATTACTCGATCGGATTCTGATTTTATGACAGAAGCAAAACACATCGGAGAAATTCATGCCTTAGTGGTTAAAGTAGTCTTTTCGGCAGGAGCCAATGGGCTCGGGATAGAGGTTTCAAGTTTGGTTCGTGATTTGTTAAACGAGTTTCAAGAGCTAATGCCTGATGAACTCCCAGTAGGACTCCCTCCAATGAGAGATATACAGCATGCCATTGATCTGGTGCCTGGGGCTAGTTTGTCAAATTTACCCCATTATCGAATGAATCCCAAAGAGAGTGAGATCTTACAGCAAATGGTAGAGGAGTTACTTGACAAGGGGTTAATCTGGGTCAGCAAGTGTCCATGTGTTGTACCTGCTTTATTGACCCCAAAGAAGGATGGGAGTTGGCGAATGTGTGTGATAGCCGAGCAATCAATAAGATCACAGTGCGGTATAGGTTTCCAATTCTTCGACTTGAGGATATGCTTGATAGGTTGTCTTGTGCGAAAGTTTTTACTAAGATTGATCTACGAAGTGGGTATCATCAGATCCGAATTAGACCGGGAGATGAGTGGAAGATGACTTTCAAGACTAAAGAGGGCCTCTATGAATGGCTTGTTATGCCATTTGGGCTATCTAATGCTCCCAACATATTTATGCGGTTGATGAATGAGGTGCTGAAACCATTTATTGATAAATTCGTTGTAGTTTATTTTGATGATATTTTGATTTATAGCATTAATGAGGCCGAGCACTTGGAGCATTTGAGGCAGGTTTTGACTGTTTTGTAGGAAAATAAGTTGTATATTAATTTGAAGAAGTGTAGCTTCTTACAGTTGAGCCTAATTTTCCTAGGATTCGTAGTCAGTGGTGAAGGGATTCGAGTTGATGCGGAGAAAGTGAAGGCAATTCAGGACTGGCCAACACCGAAGTCAGTATCTGAAGTTCAAAGTTTTCATGGCCTAGCTACCTTCTATAGGAGGTTTATTCGCAACTTCAGCATTATTGTAGCAACTTTAACAGACTGTTTAAAGAAGGGTCAATTTAGATGGGGAGTTGAGCAGGAGAAAAATTTTGTCATGATTAAAGAAAAGTTTGTGTATAGCCCCTGTGTTAGCACTTCCTAACTTCGACAAATTATTCGTTGTGGAATGTGATGCTTGCGTAGTTGGAGTTGGAGCTGTTCTTTCTCAAAGAGGGATGATCTGCTGCTTATTTCAGTGAGAAGTTGAGTGAAGCATGCAAACAATGGTTGACTTACGACTAGGAACTTTATGCTGTTGTTCGGGCATTAAGGAATTGGGAGCACTATCTCATCCAAGATCAGTTTGTTCTGTATACTGACCACCAGGTTTTGAAATATATTAATAGTCAGAAGAATGTTAACAAGATGCATGCTAGGTGGATCGCTTATTTGCAGCAATTTCCCTTCACACTGAAGCATAAGTCAGGAAGTCAGAATAAGGCCGCTGATGCCTTGAGTTTTGTGAACTTTATGCTGATGACGATGATTTTGCAGAGATCTGGAGCAAGGTTCTCGTCGAAAATTTTTATAAGCATGATGGGTATCTCTTTAAGGGAAACCGATTGTGTATACCCTGTACATCTTTAAGGGAAAAATTAATTCGTGATTTGCATAGGGGTGGCTTGAGTGGACATTTGGAGAGAGAGAAGACTATATCCAGTTTGGAAGAGCGGTATTATTGACATCAATTAAAGCTGGACGTGGGCAAGTTCGTGAGTCGTTGCTATACGTGTCAGACGGCTAAGGGTCAGTCGCAAAATATTGGGCTTTATATGCCACTACCAGTTCGTGAAGCCATCTGGGAAGATCTATCTGTGGATTTTGTTTTGGGACTACCTCACACTCAGCGTATGGTCGATTCTGTTTTTGTTGTTGTCGACAGATTTTCAAAAATGGTGCACTTTACTTCATGCAAGAAGACTTCAGATGCCTCACATGTGGCGCGATTATTCTTTAGGGAGGTGGTACGTTTACATGGTGTGCCAAAGTCTATTACTTCGGATCGTGACACCAAATTTCTTAGCCATTTTTGGATGACCTTGTGGCGCATGTTTGATACTTCCCTGAATTTCAGTAGCACGGCCCATCCCCAAACGGATGGCCAAACTGACGTTGTCAATCGAACCTTGGGTAATCTTGTTTGTTGCATTTGTGGGGATCGCCCAAAACAATGGAATCATGCTTTACCTTTGGTGGAGTTTGCATTCAATAGTGCTATTCATAGTTCCATAGGAAGATCACCTTTCTCGATTGTTTATCGGAAGTCACCCCGATATGCTGTAGATTTGGTGAAGTTGCCGCAAGTCCCACGATATACTTCTGCAGTAGCAAATTTAGCCAAGGATGCACAGGCCATTCAGGAGGAGGTTCGTAAGAAGTTGCTAGAGACCAATCAGAAGTTCAAGAGTGCTGTAGATAAATACCGTCGAGTTAATTTGTTCGTGGTGGGTGATATGGTGATGGTTTTCCTTCGGCGCGAGAGGTTTCCAGTTAGCCAATAATATCATAAGTTGCAGCCTAAGAGGTATGGTCCTTACAAAATCGTGCACAAAATCAATGATAATGCCTATATGGTGGACTTGCCTGAATCAATGGGTATTTCTCGCACTTTTAATGTAGCTAACTTATCACATTATCATCCCTCCGACACTCCCTTATATCCGAACCACTCGAGGGCAAGTTCTTTTCAAGTAGGGGGGACAGACGTGGAACATGGTTTCTAATTTTTTTCTAGTTCTTAATTTCTCTAGTTTCTTAATTTCTTTAGCTTTTAGTTCCCTAATTTTTTTCTAATTTCCTAATTTTTCTATTATTTCCTATATTTCTCTAGTTTCCTAGTTTTTATAGTTTCCTAATTTTTTGGGTTTGCATTCCCTATAAATACTTATAGTGTTTTTTCATTTAAGTATATTTCAATAATAATATTTTCTTTCAGAGTAATATTTTTCTTTTAGAGTTCTAGGGTTTTCTCTTTTTTTTCGAACCCTGTCGCTTCTATCTCTCCCTTGTTAGTGATTATTGCCATAGGACTTTAAGGGGTTTGCTTTTGTTTTTATTTTTTGTTTCATTTTGACTACTTGCCTTGTTGTAGTTTCCCTTTCTTTTGCCTAGTCTGAAGAGCAGCATACATGAGAATTTGTGGCTTTTGCCTTGACTAATTTCAGTGCAATTCTCATACTGCTAATTCTGTGCCATAAGATTGAACAGAGAAGAAACAACATAAGCAACAATGTTATTGGATGGGTAGACTCTAACTTGAATGGTGAGTTGTTCAATGAAATGGTGGAATAAGGAAGCACATTCAAAGAAATTGGAGATGGCTCCTGTAGACGAAGTAAGAAAGTTTTAAATATAGTTGTGTTGATCTGCATCAGGCTGAAGGCTATCAGTCTGCTTTTCAGAGAATCAGTGATAGTAATGTTAAAAGCATGATAGAACCACAGGTAGACCCAAAAAAAGGACGGTATGACTTATGAGGCAGTAAATTGAGACCAGCTGCAGATGAGTTCCATTTAATTGGTTCGAGTCAGTTGAATGGTTGGAGAACCTGGCATATTTGATTCTGTCTTTTTTCCTTTTCTTTTCAAAATCAACTGGGATAAGATAGGCATCATTTTCATAAATTATTGACTTCTAAATTTATGACTTTTACTTTATGCTAATGCCTTGACTCTTAAAATAAGTAATTGTTGACTGATTACAGCTTCTTTCTGGAGCAACATTTTTGGGTGCTGTGTTTTGCTTTAGTGCATTTACACTAAGGAGCTTGTCTGGTTTCATTGTCCTTTTCGCCATTGGGGAGCTTCTTGTCTTTGCAACACAGGTAAGCAAAAAATTCACTTTCCAAATTCCTCCAACCCCAAGGAAAAAAAAAATGAAGAAGCTGTATTACAAAATAATGTCTTAGAGAATGGAACCTTTTTTATATGAAAAATCATACAGATAATTCTTTTTAACCAGATCCCACATCGATATTATTTTTTTATCTGTTCTTGGAACTTGGTGCTACCTCAATGTGTGCTTATTGGTACTTATTCTCTCTCTTGGAATATGTTTCTTTTTTCCCCCAATAATAGCAATTACTATGTTTGTTTCTGCAACAGTAATTATCAGTATGATGCTTGAGTGAGTTAAAGGCTTTAGAATCTGGCAAAGATCATGCTATTTTCCTTCATAATGAATTCGCAAGCTTGCCTCGGCATATCATCATTGAGTTATAAGTGGGAGAGGTGGCTTGCTTCCTACTTATTGTGTCCCATGCCTCAGTCCTGTTTCCCATGATATCAAGTAACTTAGGCTGATATTGACATGGAGATCTATCAAGTGTATTGCTAGTGTTAAAAACTGTCCGGGAAAATATTGTGTATCATTTGGCTGCTTATTTATTGAATCCACCTTTATTAGATCTTTTGTATAATAAAGCAAAAAGTAGCTCTTTTTTTTGGGCGGGGTATTAGATAAGAATAGCTTGGAAACTTAATTTTCAACTTTATCATAGTGGCTTAATTTCAAAGATAGTGTTAGTTCCACAAACTGCTGCCATCTTTTGGCATGTAGGTTGAGACTCTGTTCTGGATCACCAGATCCTTCTCAGCCTCTTTCCTTAAATGTATATTCGAGATCCCTTGGATCTGGTTTATTGCATGCCTTATATATTTATTTTCCACTTCCTTCTCTACTTTTCTACTGCCTTAGAAGTTTCTGTTCTTTATTCATCTAATTATACTTCATTTTTGATTTAAAAAAAGGTTAAATATCATTTGAAGTGGTACGATTGTACAGTGTTATTCTACGGTTGAAATGGAATGTTACTTGAGAGTAGATAACAAGGTTGTGTACGCACAACCTAACATTGGAGTTATGTTAGAAAAGACTGTTTGGATTTGTTTGAGGTGCTGACACAAAACAGCGATGAATAATTTCTTTGTATTCCTCATTGATTGAATGATATTGTACATGGCAATATGTAGACTATTCTAGGTTACCGGAATTAGGAAACTATCTAAACAAATCACACAAAAAATAGAAAACTATTCTGGATTACAAAAACTAGGAAACAATCTAATCAAATCATACCAAACAGGAAACAGCCAAAAACAGTCAATTCCATTATTCAAGTAGTCCAAAAATAACTTTTTAAATCAACTCTACAATCCAACAGGTACCTAATCTAAGCTCTTTGCATAAATAAAATGAGCATAATGAGAATTCAGGTAGTGTAGAGTAATCAAAATGGATTCACTTCTTTCAATGCCTAGTTATTTTATTTGCAATTGTAGAAGTCGGAGGAAACCTCATCTTTGATCAATCTGGACATGGAGAGGAAAGTAAAAGTTGCCTTGAAAAGATATTACTTTTGCAGTGGGAGCAATGTAGAAGTCTTAAATATGTTTTGGTTTACAGCTAGGTGTGCTTTGCTATATAACTATATCTTGGGCCTTCATCTTGAATGAATTGGCATGTATCTGCATCTTGGTCTAGATATTCTGTGGAATGTTTTAGTATTTGACTGTTTTATTTTCACCTCTCAGAATACATTCTAGAACACATGCCCATATGTGTAGTTTTATTAATGTAGCCGATTAGGCTAGGGCCTGGAGATATAAGTAGCCAATGGGAATGTATTCTTTTGTAAATTGATAACTTGCGAGCCCTTTGTTATCTTATTGATGTGATTCTGTAAGCAAGGAATATGAACAGGCTTACGATTTTCAGGCTGATGCAACTCTTCATATTTGCAGGCTCCTGTGAACTATGTCTGTCTCCGTTGTGTCAGACCAAGCTTGAGGCCACTATCTATAGCCATGTCAACTGTTTCGATACATGTCTTTGGAGATGTGCCTTCTTCACCACTTGTCGGAGTTCTCCAGGTATGATATCAATTTCCCTTGTCTCATGCTCTGAAAGTTTGTTGACAGTGGAGTAATATGCTTCTGTAGCCATCTTTTTCTTCCTTCTTTTCTCTTTTCCTCTTCTTCATTTTACATTCTACTAGGTATAAGTTGTTATGAGCTATTTAGGATCTTAGGCTTTGTGTGTGTTGAACTTCAGCGATGCAGCTTCAACAGAAATAGACCACTTTTAGAAGCATCATAGGGACTAAAAAGAAACTTAAGTGAACATGAATGTAAGTAGTGGTAAGACATACACTATCTTGTAATGTAAGTACAGATATGGCCCTATACCAAGTGAAAGGGAGAAAAAAGGGGGAAAAAGACTTCAAGATTAGCAGCCTACTAGTTGAGGCCCAATCTTTATTAAGTTATAACATAATAAATACATCACTTCCATCTATTTGGACTTTTGGAGTAATTGACTGCTTAATGTGGTACTGTATGCTTTCAATTCCTGGAGACAGATACCGAACATTGGGGAAGCTTTGTACATATAATTTGGGCAAAACTGATTAGATGAGGAGCCTTTTTTAGGATGTTAAATAACCCTGTGATTCTAATTAAGTTAAAAGGAAATTCATATAACTCTTAAGTCCGGGATAAGTTTGTAGGGTGTAGTTTTAGGCAATCAAAAAACAACATACAAAAAAATAGAAAGAAGAAGGAAAAAAGAAAGTGTCATAAAGATGCTATCGCTAAGGTGAATTTTTGATTTGAAGAGAAACAATAGAATATGAAACCAAGAATATCAATGAGTCGAGCAAGACCCAAAAAGACTTTGAGAAAGCTTGTAAGGCATGACATCTTATGGGCCGAAGTTACAATTAGGAGTCTATCTTGACTCATTCGGAGTGTTCTGAAATACCGATTTTAGTACGGAATGATGAATTTTATGATTCTACTAGAATGAAAAAATTATGATAATTTTTTTAATAAAATCAAAAGAATTATGAGTATAATATATGTAACATAAATAATATTTTGAAAGCTAAAATTAAAGCTTTTTGCATGCTTTAAAAACTAAAATTGTATTCTGAATAAAATAATGCTTTGAAAACTTGAAACAAGTTCAACACAATAATTATATATGTACAAATTCATAATTGAATCACACATTGAGGATCCAATGACACAAACAAAAATCCAACACTAAAATCACATTCATGGTAATAGCTACTCTGATTTTTTTTTTTTTAATAACATTTTGGCTTCAAATGAAGAGGGGAGAAAAAAGAAAAAGAAAAAGAGAGCTTTAGAACTTGATCTCTTTGTCTCATATGAGGTTTGAGTGAGCTTTTCAAAGCACTGGAAAAATGAGAAGAAAGTTTCAGACCTCTTGATTTTAGAATCCTTCATACTTCTCAGTCTCAGACATCAGGTCATTCTTTCTTCAGCTTTAGATTGTATCCAACCTCTTCAGATTAGTCGAAATTGAGACCATGGAGTAAGTCTCTCTCTCACTCTCTAACATCAGTCCCTTCATCCTTTCTCTGGATCTTTGTTCTCTCTTTAGAGATGGCAGTTGAGTGAGTCCAAAATTGAGCAAAAGAGTTAAAATACCCAATTTTTTCCCCTTTATTAGCCTCCAAGTGGGCTGCCCTGCTCATTTTGTTTTATTAGGGCTGAAACTTGTAAAGTGGCTGTTACGTTATATAGGGCCTTAAACTCATAAGGGCTAGTTCTGAAACTCATAAAAGAAAAAAGGGGAGGGGGACCCACAACCCGATTAAAGTGAAAAATTCAGAGTGGTGGAATCATGCATTGACTCATGATGCTACCAAGTCCACAAGTACACCCCAAGTCCACCTCCAATGGATTTTTCAGTGCCTTAAATTGAATGTTAATTGTGAAGATGATTATAGGCAACACTTTATGGGAGAATTTTTTCTCTCTAACTTATTGACATGGTTGTGTATTCTTTTCTCAATTTTAGTGACATTCTTCAACTTTAACTTCCCCGGCTTGCCTTATTTTTTGCCTTTTGGTTACTACATATTTGACAATTGAGATCTTGACTTCTTGTTGACTTTATTTGGTTAACAGGATAAAGTAAATAATTGGAGGGAAACTGCACTTATTTTGACATCAGTTTTGTTCCTTGCAGCTGGATTTTGGTTTGTAGGTATGTATCAGATATAGCTTTTTGTATCCTAGTTTGTTCTTGTTTTGAGTTTTGTCCCACAGTGTAGCAGCAACTTTCATTAAATTGTTAACATCTTAAACCCGGTACCAAGTTTTAAAAATTGGCATTCAGAACTTTGTGATGGGGAACAGCTAATTTACTTACAAGTTGAACATCTCCCAAAACTTTGTCCATGGTCGTATGGACCTTCCCATCGGATATGGAGATAAAAACCATCCTCTGAATGAGTGTCATATGTACATGTTAAGTAAATAGATCACCTAAATTTAGAATACAAGAATGAACTGGCTTTCACAAACAGGGTTGTTAAACTCACAACTCCACTCGTAGACTTGTATGATTCTATGACCCAAAAGAAGCAAAACGATTCGAGACACCAGAGAATTGTTTCGAAGGTTAAGATGTTGTAAGATTATGATTTCAATTGTAAAGTTGTTAGAATCATGACCCACAGGCAGTTCTATTTCCCTGTTTTGCCCACATTAACTGGGCCCTTTTTAGTATTAAAAAAAAGACCTACTTTTGGGCATAAAAGGTGAGGTTAAATGAATAAAAAATGGATACCCTTTAGTTCTATGTAAGCTTAGGTCTGCGATTCAATGGGTCAATGGACTGGAAATTCAAGAGGCTCGAGAGAGGTGAGAAGTTCTGCCAAAATTAATTTTTTTATTTTCACTACCAGAACTGTGTAGGTTCTTCCCATTTTTCTGCTCTCCTCTGTCTTCTTTGGTCTTCACAGACTCCCCCCCCCCTCTCCCTTTGCTTTTTCCAGATTGTGCTTTGTTTCTCTCTTCAACCTGTTTCCATTGCAACAAAGACCCTTTTGGATACTTATTTTGATATATATATATATATATATATTTTAAGCCAACTTACGCCTTTTCCTCACTGTTGCTGCCTTCTCACTTGAGATTTCAAATTTTGCTTTTCTGCGTAATCTATAGCTTGTGTCTTGTTTAGATCAACATTTGGCTGTAATTTTTTTTTTCTTTCTAGTAGTCATCCATTTGAACTTAGGGTTATGTATCATTAGATTTGAAAATGACTATTTATGTCTGCATTTGGTGTTTGAAGAACTTTTGCTATCCATTGTTTTATTTTTGTTAATGAGCATAATTATGTATTAGTGCTTCAGACGGGATTTTATGTAACTTAGGTGTCAAACAAGATTCTAATAAACAATTTTTGATATTATTTTAGGCATTTGTTACTACTGGCTTTTTTCTCTCTTCTGTTTTTATCATTAGTTTTTCTTTAAAAGTAGATTCTTACTAATCATGATCCGATTTTTAGAACCCTCCCAATAATTTGAGGCAGAATCCTGAGTTTAACAACCTTGCTCTAAAATAGCATGGCTCACTCTGTGTGTGGCTTCACTGCACATACATATATCTGTACTTTACATGAGTTCTAACAGGCTATCTAAAGTATTTTGTTTTATCATTTTTCTTTTATTTTTTCCTCTCCGTTTTTCGTCTTTGTGAAAGTTTACATGCAACTAAATTCCCTTATATCTGATGAATGGCCTTGTTGTTGGAAAACCATTTCTGGATGACTTATGTTGCATCCCCATGTCATTCTAGCTTGATTTTCCGACAGTAGATATGGGCTCTTACACGGACCGAGCCGATTTTGAGCCGATTGACTTGAATCGACTCGAGTTTGACCAAATTCGAGTCGAGTTTGTCATGTATCGAGCCGAGTTCGAGTAGGATAATTTTAGACTCGAAAACTCGACGAGTAACTCGATTACATATATTAATATATATATTATATATAATTATAATATAAAAAATAAAATAAAATATATTAATATATTATATAACAATCGAGTTTTCAAGTCGAGTTCGAGTATAGGGATACTCGGATTGACTCGACTCGAATACACCTCTAGCAAATACTCATCTTATTGTGTATTCTACACCAAACATCAGAATTACATTTCTTCTGTGGAAAGCATAATGCCAAACATGCATGTGGCTGAAACCTATATACCACAGAATTTCACTTGGGAAGAAAAAAAGACATCTCATATATGAATGTACATATTTATCACGGATTACATGCGTCTATTAATGTCACACATGAAAAGCAACTTATGCTTTGTACTCCCTTCAGATCTCATGTATGACAAGATCTCTTGCTATAAACTTTTTTTTACAGGGGTCTTCATAAATCATGTGGACAAGTTTGATGAAGAGGATCAAGTATCCACGATTGACAATGCCACCAGGAAGCCCTTACTTGAAGATGAGGTGGTGATACAGCATAGCTGAACCATGACTCCTACAAAGTTGTCAAAAGCAACAATGCCTCTATAATGGCGTAACCTTACCTTCATTGATGTGTTCGTAGCAGCTCATGCAGCAATTAGATACTCATCTGTTTGTTGGATAGCTGCACTCTTTACAAGCTTTCTGTAGTTATGTTGGTTGGGAATTTATGAGATTGACGCATAATTCACTGAGGCAGCGCATAGATAATGCAACGTTTCTGCTCAACTCTGTTACATGGAAGGTGGGTAAACATGACCTTATACAGTAACTTTCAACACATGTTAGTACAAGGAATTATGACAAAAATTATTGTAATTATTGTGTTCTTTCTTTGTTGTATAGTTTCATCAGGCAGAAAAGCACTTCATGGCTGTATATAGACCATGGTCTGAATTTGATGTTTATATGTTTGACACAACAAGTGTTTCACACTTACAGATGACATTGTACTCTATGATGTTTGTGTTCCATACTTCTCTTCCACACCAAGATTGGTTATTCTAACCCTAACGATGTGCGGCAGGAGAGTAACAATTTGAGAAACAAAATTTATTCTCATAGAAACTGTTCATTCTCATTGTGCTGTTGAATTAGGAGAAATCTGCACTTCTGATAAATTTTTTCGGCAATAATTTTTAGGAAAAAGTTGTCCAACAAAAAAAATGATATTATTTTTTACTTTTTAAATTTCAGAGATAATGCCAAACATATTTAAAAGGGTAAAATCATAATAGAGTAATAATTTACTCTTGTTACCCTCCTACCACAAGTCTTAAGTAATGGGGATTGACTCGCCTGGAAACCGGTACAAGGGCAACCATTTACTTAGTTGTTTCTGTAACGATTCGTTTAGAATTTTAGATGTGTGTACATCAAGCTTCCACTAGTTTCTTATTGCCTCAAGTTGTGCTTCTGTACCACAACTATAGAAATCAGGTTCTCACATCAACCTCAATGAGTATGCCTGTGAGAGAGAGAGAGAGAGGAGTTCAAACAGCATAAGCATTTGCTTTTTCTCTTTAAATATCTAGTTATTTCCCACTTGTCAAAATTTTGAAAATAAGGCTCATACATGGTTTGAATCCAAGAGGGATCATAACGTGGCATTAGAAAGGCTTCGTTGCAAAATTTTGAAAAGGTAATCCACTAAAATTAGGTTATTTTTCAATACAAAATGGGAAAATGTTAATATAATAACAATCTTTAGTTCCTTTTTAAATAACTCTAATTTCAATTATAGAATTTACACTTTCTATGACAAATAGATAGATTTTATAAGTAGAATGAAATAAAATAAAAACAAGTTGAGTTTTTAAAAAAGGAATTTAGAAACTTTGGTTGAGAAAAATAAGAAATAAATTTTGTCATAAATTATAACTTTGAAAAATTTGTGAACTTTTAGGGTAAAATTTTTATAAGTGTTATTAATGTAAATATGTTAAATATCATAATTTGAGGCATGGGGTGGTGGTGCAGTTGGCCAGCGTAAGTCTCATAGTTCCTGAGCTTTCCTGAGGTTAAGCCTCTCTCACCTCATTTTTCTCTTATACCAATGTCTAGATGGTGCGATATTTAGTTGGTATGATGATTGAGTACTAACGTTTTTAAATATTGTATATGAAAAAAATAAGTATCATAAGAATTTTATCTTTTCATATTCAAATTATCGATTTAATCAAAAAATAATAATAATTTGAGAATGGACCACACTAACCAACCAACATACTTAATACGTAATGTCAAAGTATTATCTGAGACTTATACATTGAATCAATCGTCACTCAAAAGTTAATGACTTGTCAAAGTGCAACCCTTGCACATCGGATTTGTACCAACTAAAAAGGTTTGGTGGGGGAGTAACCCACAATGTCTCCTAACCAATCATTAATTACTCAATTTTATAAAATGAAACAAAACCATTTCACAAATATAATATGGTAAGAATCGATATTAAAAGAATTCTCTTTGAATGAAGACCCGATCACTGTTTAATTTAAATTAATCAGAATAAAACTTTAAATATTAAAGGGTAGATCAATTCTAAAGCACAAAAAAAATGTATCTTTTATCTTTTATCTTTTAGTTTTTAGATAATTAAGGGGTGTGGAAGTCCCACTACACCACACTACTCCATTCACTCCATGCATTGCAATCTGCGTGACCGTCAGATCTGAGTCTCTACAGAAGCATAATTTAACATGTGGGACCTAAGATTAACTCTACCTCAGAACTTCCAGAGAGAGAGAGAGAGAGAGAGAGAGCATTAAAATTCATGGAAGAGCTGCAATTTGGCAGACTATACGTGGAAATTTTCTATCATTTATGATTGCTTATAAATGTTCGATTTCTGATCTTCTTGGGAAGCTAAGAAATGGTAAAAAGTTATTTTCCAAAAAAAGGTGGATTCAACATGTGCATTACGAATGTCATTGCATGTTGCGATCTAATAAACTCATTGAGAGAGTACATCTAGTTATGGATTCAAACCTATGGAGGATCACGTGAACTTGTAGAGCAAGACTAGGTTACCTCTTTCTCGGACAAATCTTGTGCCCCAGCTGTCCGGTGCTCTGATGAAAAATGTGACCCATCTTTTTCTTTTCTTGGTTCATTAATATCAGCACAACCCAGTTTAAAAGGAAGAAATTGTTTTTTCAGGCAAAATCAGAAGCCAAAACAAAAACCTGTAAACTATTCTATTTTTTGAACCAAAAGTATTCGAATCATGTAATAAGGTGTTGTCCCTTCTTATCCCGTAAGGCCTCAATTCTTCTTTCACTTTCGAATTTAAATTTTTGTTGTCATTTTTTTTTTAATTAACTATGCAATCTCGTTCCTCTTTACCTTACAAACCCCCTCAACTCTTCTGCTCAAAATACACACACACACACACACACACACACACACACACACACACGAGATAAATTGATAAATTATATCTCTTAATATTTATTATATTCTGGTATTCTAAAGAGTAAAACCAAATAATATTAACAAGTAGAGATGTGACTCGAGCCATATTTTATGATAAGGTTCCCTTTCTAACTTAGTCCCGTTAGCCTAACTTAGACGGCATGATTATTAAAGTTGCATGTTCCTCAAAATGCTGTCATGTTCATGAGAAAAGGATCGAAACATTTTGTGGATTTTTCATGAAATAAAATTAGATTATTTTAATCTCAAATTGTTTCCATTGTTATTAGATCATAGTTGGCAATCACGAAAATAGAAATGAGAAAGTTAGCAAAAAAAAACAAAAACAAAAACAAAAAAAAAGAATATGGTCCCAATATCTCTGCATGTGAGTGTCAAAATCAAGAAACCTTTCTTCCTTGATACATCAAATTCACTTAGTGACATGTTGCAATATTTCAAAAGAATAATTACTTCAAATTTGTAGTTCTTTCCATATGACCATCATGTCCTAAAGTTATGAAATGCAATTATCTATTCTCCATGTGCTAATGGGTAATTGTATTTTTTTATTAACTAATTGATATCCAAAATTATATTCAGATTAATTTGATTCGAAAGTTATTTGGACCCATTTAGAAGAGATTTCTACAAATGTAGTATTTTTTATTTTCAAGTTTTGAACTCGAGATTTAATAAAAAAAATATAATACCTTTACCCACTAAACCAAACGTCTTATTCTCAAGGGGATAGAGTCTAATAATTACAACATTTCTCCTCAATTTCATGATTTGTGTTTCAAATCTCGTTATAAAAAATGCTAACCCAAGCGTTGGTTGTTTTGATGAGTAATTGTTGTAAATATAATAATCTTCCAAAAAAGGGGCTTGTGGATAGCCTCTTTACCCCTTTTTAATTATTTATTGTATTTTATTCTATTTATAATATTTGTTATTAAAAAAGCTTTTATAGAAATAAATAATAGTTTGAGAAAAATCATAAAAATTTTAGATATTGATGCAAGCTCTTCTGAGAAGAGGTTGCATCCACATGCAACCAATAGTCCGCCGTCTCTGATTTTATGCCTAATTGATGGTCAAATCTTATGATAAGCCTATTAATGGTTAATCATGGTATAATATGTATTATATTCTTGATGAGTTTAATTTTTATTTTTTAAAACTTTTTAATAAAAGGGTAATGTGCATATATTACTATAAATGATTATCGGTTCTTTGTTTATATAAGGATATTCTAATGATTATAATCATTTTTTCTCAATCCATTGATTTTGAATTTAAATTTTGATATAATAAAAAAAAAATTATCGATTCTCTTTTAATAGATTTTTATTTATGATTAAATGCATAATTTGAAATATAATTTTAAATTATGAAGGAATTTTATTATGTTAATTTTGGAAAAATGTAGATCATAGGGATAATTTTTGAAAAGAAAATTGTATAGATCACAGGTGATGTTGAATCACAATTTGTCCCTTCACGAAATGACCGCGGTGCACATGGACATGCAATATGGACCTCACCCTTTTTAATGCCTGAATGACTATATTGTCCCCACAAATAACCAAAATTTCCTTATTTGCAACTCTTTCGGTCCCTGTAATTCTTTTCTCTGATTCGAAAATTTTTTATTTATTATCTAATTTTAATTTCATTTTTCTTTCTAAACCATCAATTTCTAATTAATATTTCTCCCTTCCCGTCTCTTTCTTCTCTTTGGCTTTTGGACTTCCTCCTCCTCTCCTATTTATTTTTTTATTATATATGATAGAGAATAAAAATTTGAATTTAAAATATTTTTTTAAAAAAATATCATTGAATTTAATCCATTCACCTCTATTTTTATACGAACATAGCAAACCCATTTTTTTTTAATGATTTTGAACCCAAGGAGGATATTGGGTTTATTGGGGCATTTCGTGATCACCCCCATCAACATAGGAAGTCTAAGAAAAAGGAAAATGATTGAATTGAAAAGAAAAACAACCCACAAAAACATTCATCTACTAAAACCAAAAGTCATACATTCGATTGACCATGTCGTTAGCCAGACCCACCTTTGTAATAAGTCAATTTTTTAAAGAGAGAAAGAGGATCTCTCTCGCTCTCTCTCTCTCTCTCTCTCTCTCTCTAACATGCTATATACAGACAAAACTTGGAGATTCTGACCTGAGCCAGAGAAATTGAACAATCGAGATGGTCCTAGTTATGAAGCCCAGCTCATCAGACAAACCAACCACCAAAACCACCAGCCAAACCAACGGCGACACAAGACCCCCCAAAAACAAAAACACCCCAGTAAAATAAATAAATATTAACCAAAACATTTCTTCTCCCTCTCTTCGTTTGTTTGTTTGTTTCTCTCTCTAACCTCTTTAAAGAATCTTCTTCACCAGACATTGTTTCTTACAGCTTTCTTCAAGCCATTTCCCGTCTTTTTGGAGAATAGCATGTATGTGGTTTCCTTCTTCATTTTAGATTTTTTTTTTGTTAATTTTCTCATGGGGGGATCGCTCTTTTTCAATAGGATTTTTAAGGGTTTTGTGTTTCAATCCTTTCTGGGTTGGGCGGGGGAATTTTAGGGTTAGGGTTTTGGTTTTTTCATGATGTCTATTTCGAGTATATTGGTGCAGTGAGGTTAGGTTTGGAAGCTAATGTAGATGAAAGAAAAATGCCGACAATTCGAGCTCCAGCTTCCAAAAAGACTACTACACTTTCGGTAAATTGTTCTTGATTTTTTTTTTTCAAATTTTTGTTTAGGTTTATTATTATTATTTTGGAAATTTTCTAATCGTGAAGTCCTCAGGTTGCCGTGAAATGTAGGCCTTTATCAGAGAGAGAACGGCAAAGAAGCCGTGACATTGTTCGTGTGACCAATGAGAAGGTTGGTTGGTTAGTTTGGCCATGAATTTCTTGGATATATATATATATATATATATAATTTTTTTTGGGGGGGGAATATGTTGCAAATGCAATTGATTTTGGATTGAAATTGCAGGAGGTTCTTGTGTTAGATCCTGATCTGTCTAAGGACTATCTTGATCGAGTACAAAATCGTACCAAGGAGAAGAAGTATTCATTTGATTATGCGTTTGGTCCTGACTCGACCAATCTGGTATCACATTTTACTTTTATTACATGTTTTATGGGGATTGTCTTGTCTTGGCAATCAAATTATAATGCTTGTGAAAATTGAGACCAATAGTAGTTCGTAAATCAGATATCAAGTTGGAAAAAATGTGTTTAGCTGATGAAGAATATGAACGTTTGGCCAGCTTTAATGGGGTTTAGCACCGTGTGTACTACAGGTATTAGTCGTGTCTTATGTTGCAAGGATGTCTCTGGAGATGAGCTTGTATGTGTCTAGTCCATATCAAACATATGCTTTGGATACAAGACAATATGACATTGTAATTTACAATTGTTTAAATATATATATATATATATATATATATATATATATATATATTTTGCAGCGCGGTGTTCGCATCTTGTCATATTGATTAATTTATTTTGTTAGTTGATTAATTTAATTTGTACTTACAAAGTTGAAGCTGCATCACTTGGTTAAAGCAATGTTGCATGTTCAAAATGTTATTTTCTGGTTAAACAAGTTGGAAACTTGACATAAGTTCCCAGTATTGTCATCCTTTGGGAATAAAACCGGAAAACCAAATTTCCTTGAAAGTGGTCCCCTATGTATAATCCTCTGAGTCAAGCTTCCCTACCACTGATCAAATTTTAATCTCCTCGTGTTTTGAGACGAATGATTTATTTGCTTTTGCCTGTTGTGTCATTGTACAGGATATTTACAAGAGAAGGATATCTTCTACAATTTCTGGTGTTGTTCAGGGTCTCAATGCAACAGTCTTTGCATATGGTTCAACTGGAAGGTACATGAGATTAATGAGCATACTTGAGAAGAAAGATCTATTTTATAATAATATTTCTTGTTTCCAATAAACTACTGAAAATGCCTCATATTTTTAAAAAATTCTTCACTTCTATAACTAAAAATAAGAGAGTAAATTACATTGCAATTTTTTGCAATAAGTATCTACTGCATGACATTGTCATTTATCCATTGGGTTATGGTATCATACACTTGTTGAAGTTTCTGTTAGGGACTTCACATTTTCAGTGATAGGAAATGCTTGTATCCCTTTAAAATTCAAGTATATCAATTGAGCCTTTCTAATGTAAG
The DNA here is from genome assembly GCA_037126225.1 of Dillenia turbinata. NCBI lineage: Eukaryota > Viridiplantae > Streptophyta > Magnoliopsida > Dilleniales > Dilleniaceae > Dillenia > Dillenia turbinata. The sequence goes on from JBAMMX010000017.1 coordinate 14,922,543, forward strand.
GCCAAAAAATATTGGCTATGTATTTTCTAGCAGTTTAAAATATTAGATGATTAATGTAGAAAAAAGTGACAAGGGAGCTCTAAAGTATGGTGCATGAAGTGTTTTACAGTCTCTCAAATGGAAGCTGATTATGTGGATCATTTATATGGATATTGTGCATAAATTTTATTGGTTAGCAAAGTTGCAGCCGGTATGTTCTTGAAAGTCAATCCAGGGAGAATTCTCTGTGTGTGGCTGTGCCACTTGCTTTGTGATTAGCAAAGTAAAATTTTATTGGAGACCTTTTTGGGACCATAAAAGAATCACTATTTAGTGATCTCCTTGTGGGGCATGGCATTATTGGCATTCCTATGTGGATATGATCATTGAATTGCTAGCATTTTAGGGATCTAAAGCAATATTGAGGAAGAGAATTTTGTGTGTCTGCATGTGTTATTTAGACCTGCTATTGGTGTTCACTGTGGGAGGATGTATTTGATCATCTGCATCTTCATTGCCTTCCCAGCCTCATCTTGCAGTTGTTAAGTGACATAATGTCTTTATTGTACTGTTTCTATTTTTGTTTTCTTGTTTGATGGGGATGTCTGCAAGGCATAAGATCTGCCTATTATGCAAGGTGTCCCTATTTTGTTTTGTTTGGTTCATTTCTGTTCGAGAGTTGAGAAATGGTATACTAGTGATGCACTTCTAGGAGTAGCTGATGATGCAAATGTTGGATATTAAACAAACAAAAGAAGAATCGAATGTAATTACTGTTCACATAGCTTTTCAATGTGAAATATTGTAACATCTATAAATATATTTAACTTCACTCCTTTACATTTTTAACTGCTCTTCAACTTTTGGTTGTACTAGCCTATCAGTTAGTTTTCTTCATAGGAAAATGATTTATGTTCTTACATTCACTACACTTGTTTCAGTGGCAAAACATATACCATGGTTGGGACCCAAGATGATCCTGGACTTATGGTTCTCAGCTTACACACCATCTTTGATCTAATCAAAGGGGACACAAGCTCTGATGAGTTTGAAGTTACTTGTTCTTACCTTGAAGTCTACAATGAAGTAGGGCATTCTATCATTTATGTTTTTTTTTTCCTCTTTATTTGTTTATTTTTTTTTTTGTTTATGAGCCGAAGGAAACTATTATAATTTTATTTTTTATTTTTGATTCAGGTTATCTATGATTTACTTGAAAAGTCATCTGGTCATTTGGAACTCCGGGAGGACCCAGAACAAGGAATTATTGTTGCTGGATTAAGATGTATAAAGGTTGTACTCTCCCTTAAAACTTAGTTGGAAGCATCACATCATTTTTCCCCCTTCATGTCAGTGATGCTTGAAATGCAAAATTGGATACATCATAGTTCATAGTGCTAATGTGTTTTGAGGTGAATATTGATGTTCATGTACTTTGGTGGTCCCTCCTAGGTCCTGTTGGTGTTTGCATATCATTTAAAGTTATATTTAAGAGAACAATGTCCTAACATGAACAAGTCAAATGGTGGGATTTTGTTTGAAGATCTAACATGGACAAGGGAAATGGTAGTTTTGCTAGGAGTAAATGTTGAATATTCACCAACCATATATTTGCACTATCTTTGTTTATAATTTTCCGGAGTATTTATATACATGGATGACATCTTTGTCTGACAGCCTTTAGTTACAAAGCAATACCACTACAGTGTTTGAGTCTGTTTGGCATCATCCGGGAGGGGCCTGGAGAGAAACTTGGATGTGGAAAACCTTTGGGAAAATTTCTGAATCCTTCACAAAATCCTTAAAAAGGGTGTACCCAGTGCCGAAAGCTCCTACATTGTGGGGTTTGGGAAAGGGAATATCTAGATAGCCTTCCCCTTGCTTTTTTTTTGCAAGAAGGCTGATTCGAACCCGGAACCTCCAGGACACAACGGAGAGACTCCACCATTGCACCAAGCTCGGCCTTCACAAAATCCTTCCATGAACAATATGTAAACCAAGATCTTCTAGTAGATTATGTGCTTATAACTACATCCTTAACAACGATGTGTACTTATACCCCTCCTTTTTCTCCCCTCAAAAATGACTTAAAGGAGAATCGAATTGTTCTGGCATTCTGGATGGAGTATTTGTTGCTATTAAAAATGATGATTGTCATCCCTTCTTCCTAGTTGAACTTGATGTATGTTTAAAGATCCATCTTCCATGTTAGACATGATTTGTTAGTTGTGGGCTGTCAATCAAGACATCCTTTTTCTTCTCTTCCATTAAATTCATTTGTAAGAGTACCTTTTGTGTTGAAAATTTAATGATTTTATTAAGTATGCTTGATACTCATCCATATTGAAGCTATCCTGAAATAATTCACATAATTTTTGCCATTGTGCGACCTGGTCACATCACATCCTTTTAGCTCCTTAAAAAACATTTACTTCTTATTCAGGTTCACTCCGCGGATAAGATTCTTGAACTCTTAAATTTGGGGAACAGCAGAAGGAAAACAGAAAGCACCGAAGTTAATGAAACATCTTCACGGTGAGAATAAGTCACGAACCTTTAAATTCATGTCATTAGTTTACAAGAAATACAATTTACAATTTTGGCTATTTAGTGCTCTCCCTCATCACTATTCTTTGCATGCTGCCTCATTGATTGAGTAGGTCTGTTTTTCCCAAACTCACAATCGAGTAGAGTCATCACTGACAGTTTCCCTGCCCACTGTCACCGTTACACCCCAAAGCATTCTTCATTATTTTATATACAGTCATGTACCAAAGTTGTCATGCATTTTCTGGATAGGGCTCTCACCGAATATATCACATTCTGTGTCATAAAGTATAGCTAATCTTCAAGTTGTCTCATGAAACACCTATATTACTGGAGACCTCATCACAATCCTATTCTACTGTATCCAGCACTTCTGTGTGCGTTGATAAGAACCTTTCTCAATCTAGAGGATGGTATGTGTGACTGCATTTGTGTGCATTGATAAGAACATGAGAGAGAAAGAAATGCATTTTCTACCATGCATCATTCCAATTCCCCATTTTCATTTTTAAACAGTTGAGTGCATTAACAAACTGCAATAGCCCCTTTAAGCATACTAATATTCGCACTTTGTAATAGTTCGCATGCAGTCCTGGAGATTGTTGTGAACAGAAAACAAAGAAACAAGTATCGCAATCAAGTTATTCAAGGGAAGCTTGCACTTGTGGATCTTGCGGGGAGGTAAGTCCAATACTTTACATCAATTTGTGTTTCTTGTTTATGTTTCCTTCAGGTTTATTTATTAAGGGTGTGAAGAAGTGCTGATGCTTTGGTACAGTGAACGAGCTAGTGAAGCAAATAGTGGGGGCCAAAAGTTGAGGGATGGAGCCAACATTAATCGTTCACTTCTGGCTTTGGCTAACTGCATCAATGCTCTGGGAAAACAACAGAAAAAGGGTCTTGCTTATGTGCCATACCGCAATAGGTATCTTAATTATAATTCTTTTATGAAATATTTTGCTAATGTGGCTAATTGAAAGGATTATTAATTTTTTTGGGTACAGCAAACTGACCCGTATTCTCAAAGATGGTCTGAGTGGGAATTCTCAAACAGTGATGATTGCTACAGTATCCCCTGCGGCTAATCAGTATCATCACACAGTTAATACATTGAAATATGCCGACCGAGCAAAAGAGATTAAGACACACATTCAGGTCAGCTTCTATATCAAAATTCAAAAGTGGTCTATTTAATATATTTCCCTTGACACATAGGGGTATTAAAGGGCCAATAAATAATGTTTAAATGAATATATATGCATAAACACAATACTTTAAATGTTTGCTTTTGAATTCTGCACCAGCTGGTGCATAATTGTCTGTTAGTGACTAGTGGTGACACCATTCAGATGTCTGCTCTGCAAGCTCGTACTAAAGTGATATTTTTTATTTCATTTTTGTAGAAAAATATTGGCACCATCGATACCCATGTATCAGATTACCAACGGATGATTGACAGTCTCCAGGTAAGCTATGATCATGAATTCTCTTTTTTCTTACACTGCAAATGAATTTCCCTTCTAGTGGCTTATGCCATTAGCTGTGCAGATTGAGGTTTGCCGGTTGAAGAAGGAATTAGCTGTCAAGGAATCACAGCTAAATGTCAAGCCTGCTGAAAAGGCAGCAGATGATGAATTATCTTGGTTGAATACATTGAGCCATGAAATAAGTGAAAATGTTCAGGAGCGAATAAACTTACAAAAGGCTATGTTTGAACTTGAGGAAACTAATCTTCGTAACCGTAGTGAACTCCAACATCTTGACGATGTTATTGCCAAACAACAGGTATCGTAGTTGCTAACAAATTGAAGATTTTATTTTTCTTGGTCTTTGAGAGAAGTTGATCCACCTATTTCTTTCTTTCTTTTTTTTTCCCCCTTTCTTAAGCTCCCCCTTCCTGTGTTGAAATTTAAGCAAAGCTTGAAGTGAAAATCAATGAGTGCTTAATCTTCAAAACTGTAGTGAACTCCAACATCTTGACGATGTTATTGCCAAACAACAGGTATCATAGTTGCTAACAAATTGAAGATTTTATTTTTCTTAGTCTTTGAGAGAAGTTGATACGCCTATTTCTTTCTTTTTTCCCCCTCTTAAGCTCCCCCTTCCTGTGTTGAAATTTAATCAAAGCTTGAAGTGAAAATCAATGAGTGCTTAAAGATGTATTCTAATTTTAGTCCACTTAGACCTGTTCAGCATGCTAGGTTTGTATTATGTTTTCACTTATCATCTCTCTATCACTTTAGTCTTCAAACTCTTATTGGTGCAGGTTATTGAGAGAGATGGAACAGTTGTACAGGCTCTAAGAGCAAGAAGGCAGGTTGTTCTTGATAATATACGTGACAATGATGAGGCTGGTGTCAATTACCAAAAGGTGATCCAGTGCTGGTCTTGGAGCTCATGGGCCTATGTACTCCTGTTGTCATTTGACCATGTTAATCTTGTTAATTCTTGTAGGAAATTGAGGAAAATGAGAAGCACAGGTGTGAACTTCAAAGTATGGTTGAGAAAGCGATTAGTGACAACAACAACAAAACTTACTTGCGCATACTCAGTCAATACAGGCTACTGGTGAGTAGATAATGAGCACCACCTTAAGTATACTCAAAGAACACTGAACTGGAATATACTGACGCTATTGAGGGTAGGAATACTTCTAGATTTTATTGGTCATTTTATTTGAAAATTTATATGGACATATTGAGCTGATTCTGGTGTTATTATTGGTATATAGACAATTCTCTTGGTCCCCACTGTAGTGCTTGATGATCTTGAACTACCAGATGGAAATTGAACAAGCCTGCACTAAGTTATCAAAAGATTATTAGTGATAGAATGATGCCTCCTGTACTATTGAAACTTATTCCGCAAGCTAATTGTTGGTGTCATCTCTCAAATGTAGGGAATGGCTAATACCGAGCTTCAGATTGAAATAGCAATGAGAGATCAAGTCATTCAGAACCAGCGAGAACAACAGAGGAACCTGTGGAATGTGCTTATGGTGTCAGGATTTGACCAGAACAAAATATTGGACCTTGCTTCTAAGCAGGGTATAACAATTGAAGATTGGACAATGCAACCCCAGCTTGGATTATCACCAGATAAGAGGCAGTCTCTTGATCCCAGCTTAGGGAGACTCTCTCCTTCCCCTCCCCCTTATATCGGAAACTCCTACTGTACCTTGTCAAGTATTTTCAATCGTGAAGACTGTGGTTCTAGGTCATTTTCTGAGCGGTATTGGGACTTGACTCCTACTTTGTACAAGGAGGAGCACTACAGCTCATACTACTTACTATCGCCTAATCACTTGCCATCACCATATTTGAGTAGGAGAAGGATTAGTGATTTTTGGGTTGGTGGCAGCCCCAGTTCATGGCCTTTCACTCTTAATACACGTGCTTGACCTTTCCCCCATTTTTATCCTCAGACTTGAACTGTGTCTGCGCCATGCCAGCAGCATTGTGCATGGCTTTTTCTTCTAGTGAGAGCTTTTGTCTGCAGCAGAAGGTAAATCTTGCAACTTGTTTTAGATGTTTTAGAATATTCTCCCGCCACCGCTCCATCCCCTAAACACACACGCACACACACAAACAGAGACAGAGACCTACATGCAACAGAACGGACTATTTCTTTCATTCTTTCCCAGCATTTTTGTGGTTAGGTAATCGGGCAGTGCAATATAATGGATAGATCTGTTGGCCGTCATCCTCTTTTTGAGTTAATGTAAGAGGTCATCTTTTCTTGACTTGCAATAAATCTTTGGGCTCTTAGAGGTTGACCTAGACTTGTCATAAGATTTATTGGTGATGTTGCTTTTTGTACTTATCTTGGGGAGAACAATCCCTGGATATGTGTTGAGGTTATAATTTGTAAAAGAAGGGAAACGATAGAGGGGTCACTACAAAAAACAAGGGTTTAGCAATGAATTTAGTGACGGAAATTTTAAAAAAATTCGTTGCTAAAACTTTTAGCGACGAATTTAGTGACGGAAATGTGTCCGTCGCTAAATTTAGAACAGATATCATTTTCTGTCGTTAATTTTAGCGACGGAATCTTTCCGTCACGAAATTTAGTGACGGAAACCCAAATCCTTCGCTAAATTTCGTATTTAATTTTTTTAGAATCCGTCCGCCCACCCACCGGCAGCGGCCCCCTGCAGCTTGCCTGCCCATGCCCACACCTCGCCAGCCCTTGCCCGCCCGCGCATGCCCACCTTTTGCTGCTTTATTATTATTTTTCTTTTGTAGAAAATGTGTTTTTGCTCAGATTCGAACTTGGGTTTAAGGAGTCGTCTGAAACGTTCTTAACCACTATGTCACATTAACTTATCTGATATATATATTTTTTTATTTCTATAATTTTTTTTAACTCTCACCATTAAAAATATAATTTCCTAATCTAACAAAAATACATAATACAAAATTATATTTAAAAAATCATAAAATTATATTTAAAAAATATAAAACTATATTTAATAAAAAATCAATCTCTTAATTTAATAAAAATATAAATTACAAATATATATTTAATAAAAACATAAAATTATATTTAATAAAAATATAAAATTATATTTAGCGACGAATTTAGCGACAGATAGTTAAATTTGTGATTAAATTTAGCGATGGATTTTGTTTTTCGTCGCTAAATTTAGCGTCAAATTTTTTTCGTCGTTAAATTTAGCAATGAATTTTTTTTTGTAGTTAAATTTAGCGACGGATTACGTTCCGTTGCTAATGAATTTTTTTTCCGTCTCTAAATTTAGCGACGGATTTTTTTCATCGCTAAATTTAGTGATGGATTATATTTTCGTTGCTAATTAGCGACGAATTTCATTTTCCGTCGTTAATTAGTGACGGATTTTGGTTTTTGTCGCTAAATTCGTCGTTAAATAGCGATGAATTTTTTTTGTCGCTAAATTCGTTTTTTTTTTTTTGTAGTGGGTAAAACTGAATGTATTACTTTGTAGAATACATGTTTTGGATTATTAAGTGAATCTAAACAACTTTTACCTCTGATTGGAATGTTAGTGTTTGTTCTTTTCACATGTCTTGTTAATTGTTTAATATAGCCTGTTATTATTGTTATGATTATTTTGTGCAGGTCCAAAAAGATGATATGGCAAGGCAATATTTCATGTTGGGGCCTTACGTTCGAGAGTTGCTGCTATGAGGACTTATTCAAGGGATCATTGGTGCATCATGGTGGGACAACCATAGCTTATCTATGGGAGCAGTGAGCAAACTGGGGCATGTGCATTTGTAGCCATTTTCCCTTACAAGAAAGTTCATCCCTTAAATTTTGTATAGTTAGATTCCTTTCCACTTCTCTCACTAGTGGCCTTAATTTTTGTCAAATGTACATAAATCGAGTAGCTTGTGAAGTTCCTAGTTTGTAAGACATATCCAGAGAAAGTGCTGCACATGAGTTAGTTTAGAATGTGAGTGAGGTGGTGTGCATTTCATAATACCTTTCTCGGCCTTTTGGCTAAGATCAAGAGTACATTTCGTATGAACATAAAGGCACTCTTATACTGGTTTCAGTTAATGTTTCATGACTGAGTATTTTGGATCCTTCTTTCGTAAATAAACGGTCGGAAACTCTTTAGTAGTTTCCCTAACTTATAATTCTGCAGAAGGTTAATAAAAATGTTCTCTTGGTGTTGAGTTCACCTGCCTTGCAGCTGCTGTAGAGATATGTAACCGAAGGATGCAGAAAGAAAGCTGGCAAAGATTCAAGTTGCTTCTCTATGTTCAAGCAATGTTGAATCCTCAAATCTACGAGGTAGGTCTTAATTTAGGAATTAGTTTTGCTGCATTAGAACAACTCTGTTTATGGTTTGGTTGTTGATGTAACATTTCTGCTTACATGTTACATCTATAACGGAATTACAAGAATTTTACTTTTGTCCAGGATTTTTGGGTTTTTTGGAGGATAAAGGTGCTCTTACGGCTTGAAATTGTACCTTCCCATGCTGGAAAAATGGCAAGCCTTCAGGCGCTTCCAATTCCCGCTTCAAAGAGAGAAGAGAGGGGAGAGGAGTAAGAAAGGAGAGAGAAAAGTCTACAAGGGATAATCTAGTGATAACAGTTCCTCTCCTTGATCCCATTATCTCTGTTCGATTCCTGTTGTAACAAAAAAAAATGGAGAGAAAAATCGGGAAGGAGAAAGAGGAGGGATAAAAGATAGCGGAAAAGTAGAGAGGAGAGAAGAAAACATTTTTTTTTGAAGTGTTAATGTCTTTTCATAAAAATTTTAAATTTTAAATATGAAAATTGAATTTTTGTTTTTTTTTCATCCTAAAGAGCAAATATAGTCAAAGTATCTTCAACATCAAATAGTATTTCTTAATATAAAACTTTAATTTCACCTTGTTATTTTTAAGGAAGCAAACAATCTTTTATAGAATTTTAACAGCATTAAGACCTTTAGTGCTTGATTAGGTACATTTTCATTGTTTTTATCATTATCCACTCTAATGCATTTGGAAGAATTTGCGGAAAAAAAAATAATACTTTCCTTTAAGTTTAAAAGGAAAAAAAAAAAAATAGCTGCTTGCATTAAAAATTTCAAGAACTGAACAATAGTTGATGTCACAGATAAAAATACGCAAGGTCTCTTGTAAAGGAACTTCTAAATTTTATAGGTTCCTTCTTTTAATTAATTTTTGGCAAGAAAAAAAAGTGCCAAAAAATGTGTACAATAATACTTTCTTTTTTTTCTCTCTCTCTCTCGCTCTTTTTTATAACTGATCGGTATTTAAAATCATATTCTAATTAATTCAATTTGAATGTTGTTAGAACTAATTTAAAAAGAAGTTTTCTTAATATAATTTTTTTCATTCTCAAATTTTAAATCTGAGATTTAATTAAATAATTTAATACTCTTATCAATTATATCAACTATCCATTCGTGCAACGATACTTACTTTAATTGAATAAGACATGCACACTTTTTTTTTTTTTTTTAACGTGTGATTGCTCTATGCATGTGATTGGCATTTTTTTTTAAAGTGAGGTATAAGGTTTGATTAAAAAGGGTTAGAATTGAGTGCCAATAAACTATAATTTAACAAATACTATTCCCCTCTTTCTTACAATAGTTTTGAGTTCGATCTTTCTTATGTTTAAAAAAAAAAGGTTCTAAATTTGAGTATTGATACTTTCTGTTTGTACAAACTACTGACAATATCAAATATATTTAATAAGGTTACTCGAGTAGAGGTATCATATATGATGATACCTAACTTTACAGCGGAAATTTTTCTTATTTCCATAAAATTCTGATTTTCTTGTATTCATCAAATAAGGAAGAAAATTTCTGACAAGTTTAAATATTTCTTAATCTCATAAAATTTTAATTCTCTTGTACTCTTAATAAATAAGACAATCTTTCTTAAATTTTAAACCTTTCTAAATCTTGAGAGATTATAAATTTTCTATAAGTTTTTAACCACAATCATTGCTATTTCGGAAGACCTTATATAAAAGGAAAGTAGAGTTTTTTACACCCCTTGAAGGTCTATAAATACAGAGCGAAGGCAATCCACTAGCAAAACACAACTACTCACTCAATTCCACATACAGCAAAAGGAGGTTGTCCAATTCTCCACATCAAATGTACAATTTCATGCCCGATTCTATATCGTCAGAGGTATGATTTCATGTCCCATTTTATACGTGATCAAAGGTATGATGTTATACATGAACACACAGATTACATCACTTGATATTACATACACATATATTACTCTCTATACACAATACATACGGGGATAAATTCCACACCCCTAACACGAGGCCATATTCGAGGCCCCTCTGTCTTTCTTTTATTACTCTATCTGACTTGAGTGTCAGAATCTTTCGCCGGGTAAGTCCCAACGTGGTTTCTATAGGTTTCTTCATTGATATGACCCAACTGACATATCGGTACCGATTAACTTTACATACGGTATACAGAGACAACAGAGGGCTATAGTTCAACTCTCTCAATCTTTTCTTTTTTATTTATTTACTTTTTCTAATTTGAACATCGAAATCCCATTGCTAAGTCAGCCCTGGCAGGGTTCTTGCAAGTCTCCCATCCAAAAAGATCCGATGAATACATCAGCACAGACTTCTCATTCGAGTCGGAAGAGCAGTTATCTGGGGAGTCAAATTTTGGCATCAACAAATTGGCATCATCCATGAAAAACGACGGACTGACTAACCGTAGAAATTTCACGCCCTACTTCGTTTCCTCTCTCTTAGCACCATTCCACCAAAGAAAATAAAATGGAGTCGACATCTCTAAAACCAACTACAAAGTGGGGGGACGAATGTCTAACTTCTTGCCTTGCTTAGCACCAATAGTTTGGGTTCAGTAATTCTTATTTACAGTTTATTATTACTTTGTCAATATTTGAGTATTGCTAACAAATCGCTCTGATTTGAAATCTTGCTTTATGACCATCATGATAGTAATATTCCTATCCTACATGCTCTGTCATTTCTTAATTATATCTTGAATAACAACAGTGCAAAATATCTCTCGGTATCAGAGTGCACAGCTACAATCTGGATCCATTAAATGCTTTGTTTTAATAATTCCTACTTATAGCCTATTATTATTTTAACAGTGTTTTAATATTCTTAACCAGTCGATTTTCTATGTGATATGGGTCTTAACATCCGAATGGAATTCGACTCCCTTTCTGTTAATTTTCTATTTATATATGGGCCTCGATGCCCAGATGAAATTCAAACTCTCTTTCTTTTGGTTTTCTATTTATATATGGGCCCCGGGTTCCGGATGGGATTTAACTCCATTTCTTTTGATTTTCTGTTTACAACAATAATAACAATAAGCTAAATCTTTTATCCCAAAATTTGGGATCGATCATATGAAAGATAAATATTGAAAAAGAAAAGAAAAAATATATATATAAAGTAAAAGAGGGTTGATTTAGTTTGTACAAATTCTTCTACGCCACTCATTTCTATTTAAAATCATTTTCTCAACTAAATTCATAATTATCATGTCTTTACGAATATATTACATCCAAATTTTTAATGATCTACCTCTACATTTTATTAACTCTCATATATTAAAATTCCTGATCTTCCTAACATGTGCGTCTTTAGATTTTCGTTGCATGTACTTAAATTATTTCAAATGGTATTCTCGCATTTTATTTACAATTGAATTAACTCTCAACTTATTACGTATCTTATAGTTTCTAATTCTATTTTTTTTTTTAATTTTGTCATATATTTATCTAAACATTTCATTTCAAATACATTCATTTTTTGCTCTTATTGCTGTTTAATAACCCAACACTCAGTGCCATACAATAATGCAGGTTTTACTGTGGTTCTATAAAATTTTTTCTTTAAATGCAATGGTATTATGTGATCATAGAAAACTCCAGATACTTTTCTCCATTTCATTCAACTCGCTTGAATTCTATTATTTACATTCATATTTATATTATCATCGTTCTAAATGATGGAACCAAAATATCTAAATCGTTCACTCTTTGAAACTTTCTTTCTAACCTAATTGTTTCTCTATTATACTGATGGTTGTTACTAAAATTATATCTCATATATTCATTTTTAGATCTACTCAATCTAAATCCTCTAGATTCTAATGTATCTCTCTATAACTCCAATTTAGTACTAATATTCTTTCCAATTTTATCAATCAAAATTATATCATTTGCGAAGAGTATATATTATGGTATTTTATTTTGAATATTTTTTATAATTTTATTCATCACTATTGCAAATAGTATGAAATTCAATGCCAAATCTTGATGGAGTCCAATGTTAATAGGGAAGTTATCGTTTAACCTCCTGTAAGTTTTTACATTGGTTACAATTCCTTCATACATATCTCTAATAACATTAATATATTAAAAAAAATCTTTTTTTTCATCAGCGTCCACCACAACACATCTCTTAAAACTCTATCATATACTTTTTCAAGATCAATGAATACTATATGTAGATCTCTCTTTTGAATTCTAAATGTCTCCATCAATTGTTTTAGTAAGTGAATTGTTTCAATGGTAGATCGTCCTGACATAAATCCAAATTGGTTCTAAAATACAGTTATTTCACATCTTAATTTATATTCTATCACTCTCTCCCATAATTTTATCCTATGACTTATGAGTTTAATTCTTCTATGGTTGGAACAATCTTGTAGGTCCCTTTTATTCTTATACAGCGGGACAAGTGTGCACTCTCTCCATATTTGAGACATTTTTTTGTTTGCTAAATTTTGTTTAAAAGAACCGATAACATTACTATGTCAAATTCACCTAAACATTTCCACACCTTAATAAGAATACTATCAGACCATATAGTTTTATTATTTTTCATTCTCTTTAGGGTCTCTTTTATTTCATAAGAATGAATTTTATGTTTAAAATCTCTATTAATCTTTTCTACGGGTATCTCAATATTTTCTATATTTATTGTATTCTCAACATTAAACAAATTATCAAAATATTCTCTCCACCGCTTTTTTATATCTTCGTTCCTTATAAGTGTATTATTGGTTTCATTTTTAATAAATCTAATTTCATTTAGATCTTTTCCCTTCCTCTCCAGATCTCTCTTTCTTCATCTCGAGTCTCAAACTTCTTGTACAATTCGTTATACACTTTACTTTTTGATTCGTGGATAATCTTTTTTATATATTTTTTTTTATAAATTTTGTATTTTTCATAAATCTCGTTACTACAATCACTTTTAAGATTCCTATAATACTCTCTTTTAATTTGATAATAGTTTATATTTTTTCATTCCACCACCATGGCTCTTTGCCTCTTGGAGCCCTGCCCTTAGATACTCTAAAAATCTCTCTACCTTTACTTTTAATATTATTAGATATCTCTTTTCACATTGTTTCTGAATTATCATTAACTGAGCAGTTTGTTATTCCAATTATTTTGTCCCTAAAAGTCATCACATTTTTTCCTTTTAGGTTTCATTACTTAATTCTTGACTCTATATATGGTCAATATTGTTTTTTTTTAAGCATTTGTACGTCTAAAACTAAAAGTCTGTATTGAGTCATTACACTATTTTCCAGTATAACTTTACAATCTTTACAGATCGTTCTATCATCTTTTCTAATGAGAAAGAAATCTATCTGACTAACATTTGACTCATTTGTATAGATAATTACGTACAACTCTTTTTCCTTAAAGAAAATATTTATGAGTGCTAAATTGAATGCTATCGCAAACTCTAAGATTGTACTTCACACCTCATTTCTATAGTCGAAACCAAAGTTCTCGTGTACGATTTCAAATCTCTCATTTTTCTCTCCTACATGTCTATTTAGATCTCCTCCGATAAATAACTTCTCGCCACTTGGTATAATTTGTATAAATTCATGTAAATCTTTCCAAAATTGTTTCTTACTAATTACATCTATACTTATTTGGAACGCATACATACTAACTATATTGATTATGTTTTCTCCATTTACTAATTTGACAAACATAATTTTATCTTTTTTCCTTCTTATCTCTACTACATTTTCTAATAAATCTTTATGTATAATTACTCCTATCCCATTCTTAGTTTTATCTTTACATGTGTACCAAAAGTTATGACTATAAAACTCTATTTTTCTAACTTTCTCTCCCACCCATTTGGTTTCTTGGAAACACATGATCTTAATTTTTCTTCTATTCATTACTTCTCCTATTTGTCATAACTTTCCGAGTATGGATCCTAAATTCAAAGTGGTTAAACGAATCATATCGTCATGGACTATCTTATGCATCCGCATCCTAAAGTCTCTTGGTAACTTGCCACTATACCTGAAATCCGATATAGTGCGTCGCTGAGGGAAAAACGTCCCATACGTTTTTTATATTTGTCTCACATTTTTAATTTGACAAAATATTTTATGCTACCTGTCAGTTTATCGCAATCCTACTCCTTTATCTGAATTTGAGACCGGTTATAATGGAGTTTTTCAGATAATAATATAAAATGATAAAAAAGAATCCTATATCTATATACACAAAATAATTATAAAATAGAAAATCTTATGTTACAATTATACCGTTAAGAATTTGAAAAATTTTAAATTTTAATAATTTTAAATTGATGATGATGATGGTACAAATGTTAAATGGGTACCGACGCTTGGACAAGATTTAGCTCCCTTTCTCTCAGTTTTCTGAGGCTACCACCGCACCAAATAGGATCTAACTCTCTTTCTCTTAGCCCCGTATTATATCAACTGTAATATTGCTCCAGTATAAGTATATATATATATATATATATATATATATATATATTCTCTTGACTCTAACACTTAATACTCTCTCAGGTTATAATGCATTTGACAATAATCCAACATTTAAGTCACTTCAATACATGATCAATGTGGGATTAAGAATACAAAGCGGAGGAAGTAAATTCTTTGTGACAAGATAGGACAACTATCGCTCTTCCACCATCTCTCGGCAACTTGCAGCACGACCCCATTCTCTCTTGTTACGGTCTCTGGTCTCTTGCACTCATCAAGACTACGACTTCTGGTTAGTTTTTAGAATTTCTACTTCAACATTTCATAACACAAGCACTCTGCACTCTCGAGCACTACTTGGTCAAACACTCTCGTTGAAGTCTCTCGACCTCTCGGTCTCCCGAACTCCTGACCTCCTGGTCTCCCATCGCCTAGCCTCCCGGCTTCTGGTTTCTCGACCTCTCGATCACTACCTTTCTCCTCTCTGTACATTGCTCGGTCATCCTTTCCCAGTATACTTTACTCATTCAACCTTTTAATCCCTTGTTCTTCTAAGCCATCGATCACTTCAACACCCTATCAAACACTCTCGATTACTACGGAAGTAATTTCCATTACACAGTGGGTTTAAGTTAAGATTCATTACCCTTCACAAAGCCCACAGAGTGACTTCTTGGTTGCCCAACCTTCCAATTAGTTCTTTATCTTCTTCGATACACTTTGCCTGGCAATCTTCTCTCAGTATACTTCACTCACTTAACCTCTCGGTTTCTCAACCTCTCAAACTCATGATCTCTTGGTCTCCCAACCTTTTGGTCTCTCGACCTCTCAGTCTCTCAATTTCCCGGTGTCTCGACTTTTCATTCACTAGTCCTCTCGATCTCTCGACTTGATGGTCTCTCGACCTCCTAGTTTCTTGACCTCCAAGTCTCTCGACATTTCGTTCACCAGTCCTCATAATTTCTCGACCTCATGGTCTCTCGACTTTTCGTTCACTAGTCCTCTCGATCTCTCGACCTCACGGTCTCTCAACCTCCCATTTACCAAACCTCTCGGTCACCCCATAAATTTCACAAACCTTATCACCAACACCTTTCATATTTAGTGTTCCATTTTCATGCTTCTTCTGATTTATCAATTCACTCTACTCCTAACACCATTTTTTCAAAATGCCATTAGGAGTAGGGATAAATGTTAATGCCTAGCTTAACAGTGGAAACTTTTCTTATTCCCATGAGATTCAGATTCTCTTTTAATCATCTAATAAGGAAGGAAATCTCTGACAAATTTAGACTTTCTGTAATCTTCTAAGATTCTAATTTTCTTATACTCTCAATAACGAAGGAATTTTTTTTTTAAAAAAAAAAAATTAAATATTTCTTAATCTTAAGGGATTTTAAATCTTCTAAAATTTTTTTACCACATTTCTTACTATTTCAGGAGACATTATATAAAAGGAAAGTAGGGTTTTTTTTACACATTTTGAAAGTCTATAAATATAGAGCAAAGACAACCCAGCAGAGGATCACAACTACACACTTAACTCCATATACAGTAGAAAGAGGTTGCCCAATTTTTCATATTAGAGGTATGATTTTATGCTAAATTCTATATACAATCAGAGATACAACTTTATGTCCAATTCTATATTGTTAGAGGTACATTTCCATGTTCCATTCTATATGCGATCAAATGCATAATTTTATACATGTATACACAGATTACATCACATAATATTACATACACATACATTACTGTTTATACACATTACACACGGGATAAGTTCTACACTCATAACACGGGGTCGTATTTGAGTCCCCTCTACCTTTCTTTTATCACTCTATCTAACTTAAACATCAGAGTCACCCGTTGGGTCAGCACCGACAGGGTTTTTGTAGGTGTCTCCATTGATGAGACCCAATCAATATACCGGCACCAATCAACTTTACATATGGTACACAAAGGCAATACATGGCTATAGTTCGACTCTCTTAGTTTTTTCTCTTTCATTTATTTACTTTTTTTTGATTTAAGTGTCGGAATTCTATTGTCGGGTTAGTCTCGATGAGTTTTTGCAGGTCTCTAATTCGATAAGATCCGGTGAATATATCGGTATAGGTTTCTCATTTTGTCGAAAGGGCAATTATCTAGGGAATCAAATTTGGCATCAACAATATTTTTTAATTTTAGGTCACGTGAAGGAGGGAAGGAAAAATTTGAGGAGGTATCCTGTGACTCTCGTAATGCAATGAATTCTTTAAATTTATATACAATCTTACTCCGTGAAAAGAGTTGTAAAATCACAAAATCATTGCCATTTAACTTTTTTTTTAATAATAAAAAAGGACATAACGTGTATAAGTATTATAATAACCGCGAAAAAGGGTCTAAACCTCTACTTATAAATCGGAGCATGACGTCCCCGTAACGTTATAAAAAGACTTTCGTTGAGTTTGGTCGCAAGGTTTGTATGTTTGGGGTTAATATCCATAACTATCCCCTCAATAAAAAGAATAGAGAATTATGATAATTTAAAATTTGTTAATAATTTATTTTTATAATGTAATTATATATTAAAACACCATTTTTGTAAAAGAAATATCAAACGGATAAAATGGGTCTATAATAGCATGAATAGCTCCTCTCTTCCATTTTCTTTAAAATGATCTTTTTTTTTTAATTTTCTTTTCAATAGCAAAAAAAGAAAAAGGAAAAAAAAATCTACCACAAGTGATAAATGACATGGTTGGAGTCTTAGGATTAGAGATTCCGTATAAATATTGGCTGAGGGTTAGTTTAGTTGGGGTGAAAGTTGAAAGGAAAATATAAGGAGAAGTAAAAGTAAAACAAATTTTATTTTTCTCTCTCTTAAAAATTTATTTTCACCTAAAAATAGACGAAAATAAAAAGAAATAAAAATTTTAAACAAATTTACCCTCATTCTCCTTTAATAATTACAAAAATTATTCATTATTTTTTCTATTTTAATTTTATTTAATATAAAATAATAAAATTTATTTTATTTTATCAATTTTATTAGATAAATTATTTTTTGTACTTTTTTGTACTTTTTTATATTAATATTTTAATTTTATTTAATATAAAATAATTATGAAAATAATTTATAAAAATTAAGAAAAATATATTAAATAACTATTTTTTAGAAAGTTTTATTTTTAGTAAAATATTTTAAATTTAAAAATAAAAAAATTATATGATGAGAAATATTAAAAATATTATTTTATAAGAATATAATAGTAAATAAGGTTATAATTTTCTTCCAATTTTAATTACAATCAAATAAAAAAAATACCATTAATTTTTTTTATTTTTATTCCTATCAAATAAAAATAAAAAAAATAATTTTACTTCTATCGAGTGAAGTTAATCTTTCATTTTCTCTCGTATTTCCCTTTCAGAAATCAAATTTATCCCAAAATAAAAACAGTGAACATTTATTTCAATTTTAATCCACAGACAAAAGTTATCTCAGTGATCACTGAAGTCTGATGTTTTAATTGTGATCAATACACTTAAAATACTAATATTTTAGTATAATTGTTAATGATGGTAAATATCTTATATTTGAGATTTTTATTGTTTTTTATTTTAATTTTCCAAAGAGGGCTCCCTAATTTTTAATATATATATATATATATATATATTTTTTTTTCATTTTATTAGAAAGTACGGATGGGGTCTGCTTTCGCTCCGATTATTTCTAAACGCACTCTCTCTCGGTTACCCCGTCTCTTTGGAGAAAAAAGGCAGCTCCTTTAAAACCCCTACGGGAACCCCCACTCTTCTTCTTCTTCTTCTTCTTCTTCTTCTTCAGAAAACCTACAAAATGGCGTCAGACACAACAGACCCACAAACCCTAAACCCCCGCTACACCCTCACCCAAACCCTAACTGGCCACAAACGCGCAATCTCCTCCGTCAAATTCTCCAACTCCGGCAACATCCTCGCCTCTGCCTCCGCGGACAAAACCGTCCGTGCCTATTCCCCAACCACTGGCACACTTCTCCGCGAATTCACCGGCCACTCTCAAGGCATATCCGACATCGCATTCTCTTCCGATTCCAACTACCTCTGCTCCGCCTCCGACGACAAAACCCTAAGAATCTACGACGTTGCCACCGGGTCCCACGTCAAAACCCTAGTAGGTCACACCAACTATGTGTTCTGCGTCAATTACAATCCTCAGTCGAACATGATCGTCTCCGGTTCGTTCGATGAGACTGTGAGGATTTGGGATGTGAAAAGCGGGAAGTGCTTGAAAGTTCTTCCCGCTCATTCCGATCCGGTCACCGCTGTGAATTTTAATCGGGATGGATCCTTAATTGTGTCGAGTAGTTATGATGGGTTGTGTAGGATTTGGGATGCTTCTACCGGGCATTGTATGAAGACTTTAATTGATGATGAGAATCCACCGGTTTCCTTTGTAAAGTTTTCGCCCAATGGCAAGTTTATTCTCGTCGGGACTTTGGATAATACTCTGGTATGTGGTTTACTTCTTCACTTGTTTGCTGTTGAAATCCTATAATTATGATTATATTGGTCTTTTGTTTTATGGGGGTTTTCTTGTATTGGTGCTTTGGGTCATCTTTTGTTGGTCCTAGGTGCCTCTTGTTAGCAATGCGGTAGGATTCCATATGATAATGTTTTATGTAATTTCATTAATTCTGTTTTAAGCTTTTATGGATGTAGTTCCTCATATGGAAATATTCATAAAATGCTATTTAATTTTAATATGTATGTTGTATTCTATGTCGCACGGGTTTTAAGCTTTTATGGATGTAGTTCCTCACATGGAAATATTCATAAAATGCTATTTAGTCTTAATATGTTTGCTGTATTCTATGTTGCACGGACATTTCTAGGAACGAGTGGTTTGTGCAGTGCTCGTTTAAATACAATGGTATACAACATTCTGTAATTTATGATTTTGTAAAAATTTTTATATCATTGTCATATGGCCATATGGTATGTGTTAGTGTCTGTGCTTCGCAGGTCCTATTTGTTTGACAACACACAATTCCATTTTCCTCTACACTTCAAATATTTACTCTGCTAGGAGGCTATGGAATAAGCATTTACTACACCTGGTGCAGCTAAATCATCTTTGATCCCTCTCTCTCTCTCTCTCTCCCTCTGTGTTTGTGTGTAATATAATATAATATAATATAATATAACACATACAATTTGTGTATAATGTGTCCAGGGCTTTGTTTGCGTTACTGTGCTTGGGTGGCAGCTCATTAGAGTGTGTCGTTTAATCTAGATGACATTGTATTTATCTTAAAATTTTCCTTATCATTCATGGGAATTCTTGTTCTGAATTGTATATTGATTGGTTATGGGTTACCACTGCTTGGTGGGGACATCAATGAATTCAAAAGATGTTATAAGTGAAATGTTGCAAAGCTCTTTGGTGGATGGGTTGGGTATGACAAGAGATTAGAGTGTGAAGCAGTTATATTGGTCAGAGATGATAAAAATCCTCTTGGCTGAGAAATGTGTAAGATGCTTATCATGCTAAGCAAAGATGTCTGAGTACAGAGTAGAAAGTAGAATGAGGCTAAAGGTGCTTCTAGTGTAAGCTGTAGGCAAGGATGTCCGTTGAATTCGAATCTGGAGCTTTGGTAAAGAGCTTTGTGTGGTCGAGCTGCGAATCTACCTCTTATTATTATTATTAAAAAAAAAAAAAAGAAAAGAAAAGAAAAAGAAAACTTAGTTGCCGTGAAGCCTTTACTGATTCTTAAGGAATCCTTTGGAGACATAAGACATGGCATAGATGTCTTGGATGTAATCTTTTCTGCTTGTGCCTTTTGGGTCTGTACAACTGGTGTTTCCTAAGATTTTCATCTAAATTTAGTTTTTAATGGTTGAGGCAGAAACTTCTTAGGAGCAGAATGTCAAGTGCAATTAACCCTTCCAGAACATGATATCCTTTTGCTTATAATGTTTCCTTCAACTTGTATAAATTGTGAGTTTGCATAATTCTATATAATGACATAATTAAATTCAAACAAGCAGCTACTAATCTGCTCTGGTAAAAGAGTTATCTTAATATTTTGCTGTTATCAAGCATATACTTTGTTAATGTTGCTTCGTTCCATTGTCACCGAAATTTCAAACATGCTAATTTGACTTATGGTTGCCTTAGCAGAGGCTTTGGAACTTTCAAACTGGGAAATTTCTGAAGACATACACTGGCCATGTGAATTCAAAATTCTGCATTTCAGCAGCATTCTCCATATCAAATGGTATGTATGTAGTTAGTGGCTCTGAGGATAACTGCGTATACTTGTGGGAACTGCAGACTAGGAAAATAGTCCAGAAACTGGAAGGCCACACCGACACTGTTATATCAGTCTCGTGTCACCCTTCAGAAAACATGATTGCTTCGGGTGCACTCGGCAATGACAAAACAGTGAAAATTTGGACTCAAAAGGAGGAAGACTGAGTTGGTTAGTAAAATGACCCTTCTGTTTTTTTTTTTTTTTTTTTGGGTACTCATCGATAGATTTTGGGAATCATGGAGAGAACTATTTCTTTCCTTGAGGAAAGCCTTACTTCTTCCGAAGACTGGGTTGGTAAGGCAATCCCACGCTGTAGTTTTTTCAGTGCCAGACTAATTGTATTGCATAAGAGCTGCTTTGAGATCAACTATTAATTTAGTCCAAATTTAAGCAACATATCATACACAAAAATGCTATGTTGTTGATTATGTTATGTATTCTACCAGCATAATATCGTGGGATTAGGACCCTTTGTTTTATGCAACAAAATGCTAATTTTCCCATAATTTTTTTGTCAGCTCAGAAACGATTTTCTCTAGCTTGATTAACTGTTTGACGCCAATTCCCAAAGACAAAGAAGTTGATTATTTATGCCCTCTATGGATTTGCCATCGAATCAAATACGAGTCTCTGTTTTTTTTTTTTCTTTTTAAAATTAATCATCCCGGTATTGATAATTATTCTGAATTCAATTAAATCTAATTTGAGATGGATTAAATATTTAAAAAGTAAAGTTTTTTCTATATTCATTTTTATAATATACAAAATCTGAACCTTAAATTTTGTTTAGGGTCCTAGTGTTGACTACCAACTGGTTTTTCTACCGCTTGGTAATGGTTTAGATCATTTAATTCTCGGGTTGGCTGGTTGGGCCAGTGATTTATAAAAAGGAATAAATGATAAATATACATAAAATAATAATCATAATTATTGTAATTATTATATTTGACATGATGTTTTAGGGTAATTATTTTACCCCGCTCTCCCCCAAATTTCCTCCAAGTCCTAGGTGTTTTAGTAGAGCATAAAATACTTAATAAAATAAAAATCGGGTTTTAGTAATGTGTTTTTCATCCAATATGGTTAACTGTTGAATTAAATGTCTTTTTTCTCTTTTAATATTTGTTTAGTAATTAGGAATGTATTTGAACCGAATCAAGTTCCAATATCCCATAACTCGAACTCGAATTTTTTAATAGTTCTTGAATTTAAACTTGACGACTAATTTGTATATACATAATAGATATTATATTTAATTTAATTTTTTATTATAATAATATATTAATATATTAATATACGTTATCTAGTTTTTCGACGAATTTTTGAGTTTAAAATTCTATTATTCGAAATCGATTCAATTATGACGAACTCGACTCGAATTTGATCAAAATCGAGTCAAGTCAAGCCGTTGACCGAGCGACTCGAATTTGACTCAGTTTGTATAACAGCCATATTTAAGTACATTCATGAACTTAGAGCTGCATCAGAGATAGTGCTTTCTGTATAATTGTTAGCTTAGACAAGATTAGAATCTCGAATCACGTAATTGGAGAAGAGAGTTGCGATCACTAAACTATCCTCTTAGATAATTATAATCATTATTAGTAATTTAGTATTGAAATTTGCTCTCAATAAAGTTACAGGTACATTAATCGCTAAATTAAATAATGCCTTTAAGTTGCTTTGTAACGGAGTTTAATTGTGAAGTAACACTAGTTAACTGAGATCGGAGTTAAATTAAGCAAAATACAAGACAATATATATTTGGTCCGGTGACTAAATATTAGAACTTATTAAGTAAATAGATATTAAAAAAGTTTTATCACTTAAAGACCAATTCAACTCAAATCGTATTTAATTAGAATTAATGTTATTATCATATGACAGTTATAATTTATTAAAAAAAAAACAATTAATTGATATCGGAGTGAAAGGTTAAAGCAAAACATAACTTCCTCAAACCACCTTAGACTCCGAAGAAGAAAAATAATTTATCACAATTGTGCCACTCTCACATCCTTTGGGTCAATATAAATATAAATATATGATAATCAAATTTAAAAAAAAAAATTAAGTAAGAAAACACATTATGGAGTTAATAAAAAATGATCTAAAAATTGAGTTAAAGTATAATCTAAAAACAGTCAACCAAAAAAACCCAAACCACTGATCACTTGAACTACAGTGGTCGACTGGAAGCTTGTATGGTAAACCGCAAAGTTCATGCGGCCAATCGCATGAGCAACACGGCCAACCGTGCACAACATGGTCAGCTGCACGTTTTGCACAGCCGACCAAGTGCCTTTTAGAAAGCTTGTGATTTTTTTTTTTTTTTTTAAACACATTCTCTCTCTCTCTCTCTCTCTCTCTCTCTCTGTCTCCCTAACACATGTTATAAACTCACTCTCATATCTCACGCCACTTTTCACCTCTTCTCTCCACCTCCACGTGTATACTAAACTATCATTCATTCTCTCCATGTACATACTTATATAATAAATATATATATCAGTATGTTAACACCATGTGCCTTTTTAGCTATATATCTCACTACTCCAACAATTGTCATGTGTCCTCTCTCTCTCTCTCTCTCTCTCTCTCTCTCTCTCTCTCTCTCTCCACCCTAACAATTAAACTCATAAAAGAACATAGTTTTCCTAAAATTTAAAGGATTTCTAAACTCCAAAAATTCTATCAAAACAATATTATAAAATTAGTCAAGAAAATTGAACATGTATACAATATATAGAGATATTCCCAAAACAATTAAATTGATCAACATTCTTTAATTTCCAATTCTCTTGCTATCAATGTCGTCTACATGTGCTCTCTTGCCTAACAAGTTTTGCTACCATCAGCAAACTTGCAAAATCATCCTCTTCCCTTCTATTTTCTTCACCAATTGGTACTTCAATAATATTTCTATAAATATCACAAAAATTATTTCCATAAGTGCAATAATCATCTAAATTTCTTACTAAAAATTATTATAATTAAAACACTAAATTTGAACTCATCAAGTATATATAGAGGGTTGGGTAAAATATACAGTAGGTACAAAACTCATACCAACCATCCACGAATTTGAAAATTTTATACTATCACCTATCCCTTACCCATCTCTACCGGGTAGGGGTGGGTATCCACTGGGTTGGATATAAATTGTCATCCCTAACTCAAATGAACAACTTGCTTTGCATGTTTAGTCGACCAATAATTCAAATGGTAAACTGCCAAATCACATAAAAAAACAATATGCTTCTCTGGTCGATCAAACCAATTATACGACCGACCGAAATATTTCATATCCCAAATCTAGCAAATCTTGGTCAACCATTTAAGCAAACGTGAACATTAAAAATGTTTGTTGGATGTTTAAAAACTGATGATGTGGACAAATTAAATTCCTCATTTTTGAATTCAAAATCATCGTGCCGTGTTATTTTGAAAATCTCTATTGGTTGTTAAGCTAAGATGCAACAAAGAGACTTTAAATCTTCTTAGGACAGAACTTAATGGAAAGAAATAAAAAGTGACTTTAGGAATGATAACGGGCAAAAGCATTAATTAACAAGCAACATAAAACATTAATTGAGAAACGTAAAAATCATTTAATTCTAAACGTTCAAATTCATCTACCACTCAATGGCATTCATGAAGAGAGCTTTAAATGCCAAAGAGATGAAGAACAGAGCAACAAAGAAATCAAGAGAAAGATCAACTGTTACGAGCAAAAACATTAAGCACTCTTATTCTTACTCTACGATACAAGAACACCCTACATTAAACTCACTCTATAATCTCTCCATGTGTTCTTCATTTATTGTACATTAAGGTCTTCTCATTTGAGGAACAATCTTTGTAATATTCTCTATGTTCAATTTCGTTATATTCGAGAATTAGTCTCACATTTTGTAACACCTTTAGTTTAGGAAGAAGTATTTATAAGGTTTCATTTGCACCCATAAGTAAATAGGTTGAAATATTTCACTTGTATTTGTAAGCAAGTGGATTGTAATATTTTACTTGCACATGAGAAACAAGTGGATTATACTATTTGGAATAATAGTAAAAATTTAGGAGGTTGTCTGGGAGTAGACTACATCGAGTTAGTAGAATCATTATAAAAATCATGATCTTTATTTTTAATTTGTTTAATTTTATTTCATCAATCTTATTTAGTCAAAAATCACAAAAATTAGAAAATAACTATTCACTCCCTCTAGTTGTTTTATAAATATAAATATAAATATAAATATTTTTATATATGTATAATATTGTTGGAAATTACTATTAGTTTGGTGCCAATTGAATCTTAATACAATAAGAGACAAATATATATATATATAAAATTATTGATTTAATTTATGTGGATTTTTCTACACCATTCATTCTTATTTAAAATCATCTTCTCAACTAAATGCATAACTATCATGTTTTTACGAATAATTTGTATCAAAATTTTCAACGGTCTATTTTTACGTTTTATTAAATCTCCTATATTTAAATTCTCGATTTTTCTAATAGTGCGTTCTTGAATTTTTGTTGCACATGCCCAACCACCTCAAACGGTACTTTTGCATCTTATTTACAATTGATCTAACTTTTAACTTATTATGTATTTCATTGTTTTTAATTCTATTTTTTCTAATTTTACCACATATCCATCTAAATATCCTCATTTCAGTTATAACCATATTTTGTTCTTATTTTTGTTTAATTGCTTAACACTCAATGTCATACAATAGCGTAGATTTTACTGTAATTCTATAGAATTTCCCCTTTAGATGTAATGGTATCGTATGATTGTAGAAAACTCCGGATGTCTATCTCCATTTCATCCAACCTGTTTAAATTCTATTATTTATATCCCCATCTATATTATCACCATTCTGAATAATGGAATCAAAATATTTAAATTGTTCAATCTTTGGTACTTCTCTTCCTTTTAATCTAATTGTTTCATCATTATCTTGATAGTTACCACTAAACGTACATCTCATATACTTAATTTTGGATTTACTTAATTTAAATTCTCTGAACTCTAATATGACTCTCCATAACTCTAATTTAGTACTAATACATTCTCTAATTTCATTAACCAATACTATATCATTTGCGAAAAGTATACACCATGATATTTCATTTTGAATATTTTTTATAATTTCATTTATTACTATTGCAAATAATATGAGACTTAATGACGAATTTTGATGGAGTCCATTGTTAATAGGGAAGTTATCGCTCAGACCCCCGTAAATTCTTACATTGATCATAACTACTTCATACTTATATCAAATAAGATTAATATATTTCAAAAAAAAAATCTTACATTAATCTAATCGTTTCCTCATTATCTTGATAGTTATAACTAAACGTACATCTCATATACTCAGTTTTGGATCTACTTAATTTAAATCATCTGAACTCTAATGTGACTCTCTATAACTCTAATTTAGTATTAATACATTCTCTAATTTCATTAACCAATACTATATCATTTGTGAAAAGTATATACCATGGTATTTCATTTTGAATATTTTTTATAATTTCATTTATTACAATTGCAAATAATATGGACTTAATGACGAATCTTGACAGAGTCCATTGTTAATAGAAAAGTTATCACTTAGACCCCCGTAAATTCTTACATTGATCATAACTTCTTCATACATATCTCTAATAAAATTAATATATTTCAAAAAAATCAATTTTTTTATCAGCGCCCATCACAATACGTCTCTAGAAACCATATCATACGATTTTTCTAAATCTATGAATACCATATGTAGATCTCTTTTCTGCGCTCTAAATGTCTCCATCAATTATATTACCAAGTGAATTGAGATCCTCCTAATATAAATCCAAATTAGTTTTGAGATATATTTATCTTCAATTTCAATTTATGTTTTATCACTCTCTCCTATGATTTTATTATATGACTCATTTGTTTAATTTCTTTATAATTAAAACAAATTTATATTTACCCTTTATTCTTTTATAGTGGGACAAGTGTGCTCTTTCTTCATAATTGAGATATTTTCTTTGTTTGCCAAATTTTATTAAAAAAAGCTGTTAATATTACTATGTCGAATTCACTTAAACACTTTCACACCTCAATAGGAATATCATCAAGTTCTACGGATTTGTTATTCTTCATTCTTTTTAGGGTCCAATTTACTTCATGAGAATGAATTTTATGTTTAAAATCTCTATTAATCTATGTTACAGGTATTTTAATATTTTCTATACCTATTGTATTCTCAACATTAAACAGATTATCAAAATATCCCCTTCAACATTTTCTTATGTTGTCGTTCTTTACAGGTATACAATTGGTTTTACTCTTAATATATCTAATTTCATTTAGATTTTTTCACTTCTTCTCCCTTAGTTTGACAATTCTGTAGATCTTTTTTTTCTCCATATTGAGTTTCCAACCTCTTATATAATTCGTTATACATGTTACCTTTTGATTCGTGGATAATTTTTTTTTTTTACTTTTTTTTTGTATTTTATACTTTTCATAAGTCTCACTACTACGATCATTTTTAAGATTTCTATAGCACTCTTTTTTTATTCGGATAGCAGTTTATATTTTTTTATTTTACCACCATAACTCCTTACCTATTGAAGTTATTCCTTTAAATACCCCTGGAATCTCCTTACCTATACTTTTAATATTATTGGACATATCTTTTCACATTACTTCTAAATCAAAATATCTCATTCAACGCTTTCTTATGCTTTCATTCTTTATAATTATATTATTGGTCTCACTCTTAATACATCTAATTTCATTTAGATCTTTTTCCTTCCTCTCTCTTAGTTTGACAATTTTGTAACTCTCTCTTTTTCCGTCTTGAGTCTTCAATCTCTTGTAGTTATACATCTTACATTTTGATTCGTAGATAATATTTTTCATCTTTTTTTTGCACTTTTGTACTTTTCATAAGTCTCACTATTACGATCATTTTTAAGATTCTTATAACACTCTCTTTTTATTTGGATAACAGTTTATATTTTTTCGTTCTACCACCATGACTCCTTGCCTATTGGAGTCCTTCCCTTAGATAGCCCTAGAACCTCCTTGCTTATACTTTTAATATTATTGAACATCTCTTTTCATATTACTTCTGAATCAAAATATTTCCTTCAACGCTTTCTTATATTTTCGTTCTTTACAAGTATACTATTGATCTCACTTTTAATACATCTAATCTCATTTAAATTTTTTCCATTCCTCTCCCTTAATTTGGCAATTTTGTAGATTTCTTTTCTCCGCCTTGAGTCTCTAACCTTTTATATAATTCGTTATACACCTTATCCATTGATTCGTGAATAATCTTTTTCATATTTTTTTTTTTTGCACTTTTATACTTTTTATAAGTCTCATTACTACGATCATTTTTAAGATTCCTATAGCAATCGCTTTTTATTCGGATAGCAGTTTATATTTTTTCGTTTCACCGTCATGACTCCTTGCCTATTAGAGCCATTCCCTTAGATACTTTTAGAACCTCCCTGCCTATACTTTTAATATTATTGAACATCTCTTTTCTTATTATTTCTGAATCATCATTTGTAGACCAATTTGTTACCCCATTTACTATCCTTAAAAGTCGTTACTTTTTCCTCTTTTAGGTTTCACAACTTAATTCGTGGCTCCACATATGATCGATACTATTTTTGTCTTTTAGGCACATATACGTTTAAAACTAAAAGTCTGTATTGAGTCGCTATACTCTCTTATAGTATAACCTTGCAGTTTTTGCAGGTCATTCTATTACCTCTCATAGTGAAAAAGAAATCTATCTGACTAACATTCGACTCACTTCTGTATTTAATAATATGCGACTCTTTTTTTTTGAAGAAAGTGTTTATGAGTGCCAAATCGAACGCTATAGCAAACCCTAAAATGATACTTCCCGTCTCATTTCTATATCCGAAATTGAAGTTTCCATGTACGGTTTCAAATTCTTCATTTTTCTCTCCTACATGTCCATTTAGGCCTCTTCCAATAAATAATTTTTTTTCCACCCGATATGCTTATATAAATTCATCTAAAATTTTTCAAAATTGTTTTTTACCGATTGCATCACACATATTTGGAGCGTATATATACTAACTATATTAACTACATTTTCTCCATTTACTAACTTTACGAGTTTAATTCTATCATCATTCCTTCTTATCTCTACTACATGTCCTATTAGATCTTTATGTATAATTACTTATACTTTATTTTTAGTTTTATCTTTACTTGTGTATCACAACTTATGATCATAAAACTCTATTATTTTAGTCTTTTCTCCCACCCACTTAGTTTTTTAAAGACACATTATATTAATTTTTCTTCTATTCATTATTTTTCCCATCTCTCTTAACTTTTCGGTCAAAGATCCTATATTTCAAGTAGTTAAGCAAATCCTATTATAATGACCTATCTTATTTACTCACACCCTAATATCTCTTGATAATTTGTCACTACATTCGAAATCCGATATAACGCATCACCGAGGATGGGTGAACGCCCCAAATTTTTTTTTATATTTGTCTTCCATTTTAATTTGACAAAAGTTTTTACACTAATTGTCAGTCAATCATAACTCTACTCCTTTATCTGAATTTGGAATCGATCGTGATGAAGTTCTTTAGATAAAAAAAATAGCGATAAAAATAATAAATTTAATAAATTTTATATTATAATCATAATACAATAAGGACTACCTAGACAAAGTTTTATTAATTGTTGCAATTTTTTCCCTATCTTTGTATATATCATTGCACAAATTTTTATTTTGGAATTATTGATTAAAATTTGTTATATATGGACTTTGTTCCGGTCATATCTCGATTCAAGGCACTTGCATCTCATATGTCCACATGTGAATTCTCAAGTACCAACATGGTGCTACTTCAATTATTAGGCAATATCATGTTGTCACCCCCCCCCCCCCCAAAACAAAAAAAAAAACACCCAATAATTATAAAAATCTTTTTAATTAATATTTAACTTTGGGGAGGTAATTGAGGGGCGCCACTCTTAGAAATAGAGCTCGGCATTAGAAATGATTTTTTAAATATAATTTTTATGGATATTGATATATATAAAATTTATAATCATTAAATTATTATTTAATAATTATTGATTATTTTTATTTTTATTTTTTTTAAAAATTTTTTTAAGAACTGAGACACCGTTAAATGACCCTCCAATAACCCGGTACTTAACCACGACGTAAGATAGAAACCAAACCCGCCTGATCACCATACCAGACTTGAGCACAGAGGGAATGAAAAAGACCCCGAAGTCCGAAGGACTGAACCACGACACCCGACCCAAGCTCCCGAAATGTCTCGGCTCTGATCCGACAACACGCTGGGCAAGGGAAATATCGCTAGACACTCCATAGTTACATTTTCAAATTGACTGAGCTGGAGGCGCACTCATGCCGTCATTTTGCTCAAATGCTAATCCTGACTATCATCATCTCATGTTGTTTTCCTAATCCTTCTATGCACGGATACCAGCCCTTTTCACGCTGTCTCGGGAAGGTCCTCCACTTGTACGATAAAATTCGCCAAAGAGCTGTTTGCACAGCTTCTGTTGCTGTCGAGTTGCTTCCTAAGTACGAAGCTTCATGTGAGACATTGAAGGCTTTTCATAACTTGGGCACAAGGCCTACGAAGTATTTTCTCTGTTCTGCTCTTAATTTTTGTGCAAAGACTTTGAACTGGAACCTGGGTCTTCAACTTCATGCACATATAATCCGATCTGGGAACGAAGAAAATGTGTTTTTGAATACTGGGCTTGTTGATTTTTATGCAAAGTGTGGTGCTATGCCTAAAGCAAAGAGGGTTTTTGATCGAATGGTATGTCATGATCTAGTCTCTTGGACTTCAATCATCTGTGGGTTTTCCCAAAATGGGTATGGAGAAGAAGCCATTTTGTTCTTTAAAATGATGTTGGAAACCCGATTTAAGCCTAATTGTTTTACCTATGTTAGTGTTATTGGTGCATGTAGAGGGCTAGAATCAGTTTTTGAGCTCACTGCGTTGTTCCATTGTCGTGTAATTAAATTAGGTTTTGAAGGGAACACTTTTGTGGCAAGCGCTCTTATTGATTGCTATTCAAAATGTGGGAGTCTTGATCAAGCTGTTTTTCTTTTTGAGGCGTCTATAGTGAGGGATAGCATTTTGGTGAATTCTATGATTTCAGGATATGCTCAGAATTCGTATTGTGTAGAAGCAATAAATCTATTTATCATGGAAAGACAGAATGGTAATTTCAGTCCTAGTGATCATACTTTTAGTAGTGTTTTAGATGCTTGTGCAAAATTGACGACATTGTTACAAGGAAGACAGGTTCACACTCTGATAGTCAAGTTGGGTTCAGACAACAATGTTTTCGTGCTATGTGCACTGCTGGATATGTATGCCAAGTGTGGCAGCATAGATGATGCTCAGAGAATATTTGATCAGTCATCTAAAAGGAACCGGGTGCTGTGGACTTCAATCATTACAGGTTACGCTCTCAGTGGAAGAGGGTTGAAGTCGGTGGAATTTTTTGAGCGCTTGCTAAAAGAGGAATGGTTCACACCTGACCATATTTGCTTTACCTCAATATTGACTGCCTGCAACCATGCAGGGTTTCTTGATGAGGGGGAAATTTATTTTGAGAAAATGAGTAGGGATTATGGCCTGGTTCCTGAATTAGATCAATATGGTTGCATGATTGACCTTTATGCCAGAAGAGGGAAATTAAAGAAAGCAAAAGAGTTGATGGAGGAAATGCCATACGAACCAAATTATGTCATGTTGAGTTCCTTCTTAAGTTCTTGCAAAATTCATGGTGAAGTAGAGCTTGGGAAGGAGGCTGCTAATTGGATCTTAAAGATTGCACCAGATAAAGTTGCTCCATACATAGCACTGGCTCACATATATTCTGGGGCTGGTTTATGGAGTGAAGTAGCTAAGATCAAGGAGATAATTAACAGAAAGGTTGTTAAGAAGAATGCAGGTTGGAGTTGGATTGAAGTTGATAAAAGAGTTCATTTCTTTTCAGTGGGTGAAATTCAGTTTCCAGAAATCTACCTTGTGCTGGACATGGTGAACTTGGAATTCAAAGAATCCGGGTATGTCACCAGTCAGACACACATAGAGGGAATAGATGATGAATAATTGAGTAAATTTGTGGCCAAAGGTTGGAGTAGTGCTTGCGTTGACATAGATTTGTTCGATGAGACAGTGAGGATTTGGGATGTGAAATGTGGGAAGTACTTGAAAGTTCTTCCTGCACCTTCAATTCTGGTCACAGCTGTGAATTTGAATTGGGATGGGTCATTGATTGTGTCGAGTAGTTATGATGGGTTGTGTAGGATTTGGGATGCTTCTATTGGGCATTGTATAAAGACTTTGATTGATGATGAGAATCCTCCCTTTTCTTTTGTTAGGTTTTCTCTGAATGTGGACTTTATTCTCGTTGGGACTTTGGATAATACCATGGTATGTGGTTTACTTTTTCACTTTGTTGTTGAAATCCTATGATCATGATTGTTATTGGTCTTTGTTTAAATAGGTGTTCTGTATTGGTGCTTTGAATTATCTTTTGTCAGTTCTAGGTGGCTCTTGTAAGCAATGGGAGAGGATTCCATATGACAATGTAACACACAAAACCTTTTATGTGATTTGTTTAATTCACTTTTAAGCTTTTATGGAGGATGTTCCTCATACGGGGTATTCTTAAGTGCTAGTTAGTATTCATATGTATGTTGTATTCTATATTACATAAACATTTCTAGGAACTAGTCTCTTTAACTGGTGTTCGTATGGTACACATTCTTTAGATATGACAGTATACAACATTTTAGAATTTCTAAAATCTTTGCGATGTTGTCATCTCTGTGTTAGTGTCTCTGCTTCATAGGTCGTATTTGCTTGACATCACAATATTCCATTTTCTTCTACACTTCTCAAATATCAACTTGATAATTTACTCTGCTAGGAGGCTAGGGAATAAGCATTCGATACACCTGGTGTAGCTAAATCACCTTGAACCAACCCACATATATATGTATATTCTATAACATTTCAGGGCTTTGTTTGTGTTACTCTTTTTTGGTGACTGCTCATTAAAATGTGTCATTTAATCTAGACAACATTGTATTTATCTTAAAATTTTCCTCATCGTTCATGCAAGTCCTTTCTGAATTGTATGTAGATTGGTTATGGCTACCTGTACCCTATGGGGACATCAATGAATTTCAGAAAATGTTATCAATGAAATGTTGTCAAGGTCCTTCGAGAATCAGTTGAGTATGAGAAGAGATAAGAGTGTGCAATAGAATAAATATGTTGGTCAGAGTTAATACAACATCCTCTTGGTTGAGAAATATCTGAGATGCTTATCATGTTTCAAAGATGCCGGGTACTGAGTAGTAAGCAGAATGAGGTTAAAGGTGCTTCTATTGTAAGCTGCGGTCAAGAATGTGAGTTGAGTTTGAATCCCAAGCTGCGGAAAAGAGGTATGTGTGATTGACGAGTGATCAAATGTTACTCTCTCCTAATACCACTTAAATTTGGAAAAAGATTTACGTGCCACATAGCCTTTACTAGGTCTTGAGGAATCCTTTGGAGACTTAAGGCATGGCATGGATGTCCTGGATGTAATCTTTTCAGCTTGTGCCTTTTGGGTCAATCCAACCAGTGTTTCCAATCTGAATTTAGTTTTCTGAGGTTGTGACCAAAACTTCTTAGGAGCAGAATGTCAAGTGTAATTAGCCCTTCCTCCACACTATATCCATCCTTTTGTGGATAATGTTTCCTTGAAATTGTATAAATTGCGAGTTTGCATATTTCTTTAATCTTGACATAGATTAAATGCAAGCAAGCCGCTACAAATCTGATTTGGTAGTTTGAGTTATAGCCCTTACCTTAGTATTTTGCTGTTATCAAGCATAATACTTTCTTAGTGTTGCTTCCATTTCATTGTCACTGAAATTTCTAACATGCTATTTTGAGTTATGGTTGCGTTGCAGAGGCTTTGGAGCTTTCAAACTGGGAAGATCTAGAGACATACGGCGGCCATGTGATTCCGCATTTCAGCAGCTTTCTCTGAAACATATATAAGTATATAGTTAGTGGCTGAGTGGATAACTCTGTACACTTGTGGGAACTTCGGACCAGGAAAATAGTCCAGAAACTAGAAGGCTACACTGACTCTGTTATATCTGTGTCATGTCACCCTTCGGAAAACATGATTTTTTCTGGTGTGATGAGCGCCTGGGTGCAGTTGATGAATACAACACAGTAAAAACTTGGACTCGGAAAAGGAAGATCGAGCTGTTTTGTAACATGACCCATCTGGTCTTTTGGAACTTACCTGAAAATATGGGAATCAAGGAGAGCTTTATTTGTTTCCTCGAGAAAAGCCTTGCTTCTTGCATAGACTAGGTTGGTAAGGTGATTCCACACTCTAGTTTATTCATTGACTGACTGACTGTAAGTACTGATTATGTAGTCCACATTCTTATTTAGCTCTCTCTCTCTCTCTCTCTGCATGCTCACATGGCTGTGACGATGCAGGTATGGTGTTGACAGTCGCCGCATTGGCAAGACTTTGATGAACATGATGCAGAAGAGAACCTTAGAATAAGGTTGTATGTGATGATCACGTTATTTATTCTACCACCTTATTAACATGGGAGTAGGATCCTTAATTAAACATACAAAAATGCTAATTTTCCTGGACTTTTTGTCAGTTCATAAACCATTTTCTCTGGCTTGATTAATTGTTCTCTTTTTAGTAATTATTGTCTTTTCAATGAAGAGAAATTTTGAACTGACAACTGCTTGGTCATCTGGATCTTCAGAGGATTGACAATTGGGTTTGCTTGTATGTGTGAAAATTGAATTATGACTGTTGGGTGAGGTACTTGTATGTGTTTTTCATCAAATATGCTTGGCTTTACTTTAAGTCGCCTGTGACAAAACTAAGATATTGTCTGCTCAGGTCAATGGCTTGCTTTGTTAGCAACAAGGCGCACCAATGTATTCAAGTTGAAGAGCAGGTGTTTCATGATGCTTCCTGAAATCGAAGTAAAGGTTGTTGAATTAGTGTTTCCCTTCCCTGGAACTGGGAATGCATCAGGTGGCTAGTTTCTCTTTCCACAAACCTCCCACCGTACACATATTCAGCTCTTGTCTACTTTTTCGTTTTGGCAGTTCTTCAGTGGATATGAATTAAGTGGCAATTGATATATTGAGTAGCATGGCATGTACCATGGACAAGTGACATGCATAAAACCCTTTCGGATGACCAAACGGCAACACGGGAACCTGAGGTGCTGATTTTCATGCCAAATTTGAGCAAAATTAATGGCTATGCATGCAAGGAACCACGTCATTATTCTTTAGTAAAAGGTGAAAGAATAATTCACTCTATGCTCACACGATTGCATATCAAGTCATTATTCGATTTGACTGATAAAGCTCAAAAAACCCTCGATATTTCTTACTGAACCCATTTGCATAGTCCAATATGGAGTGCCTGTGGCTCTTGGCCTTGGCCCTTGTCATGTTCACGAGAATCCCAAGACACCTACACCTCTAAAGTGTGTCTAGTTTAGTTGTAGACCGCAGTTCCTTGTATCATGGACTGGATTAAACGAATATGACAAAAATGCGTATACGACCTTGTATAAGTAGTGTAGATCAAGAGTTCCAAATCTCACAGAGGTGTTGATCATTCAGACTCTTATCTCAGGGACCATGTATCTTGGTTTGTCCGGTTTTAATGGAATGGAGACGGTATATTTACTGTAAGAAAATAAAAGAAAAAAAGGTAAAAAGGTTTGTGCCTACTGTCATACTTCCCCCCCCCTTTTCTTTTCGAAAGGTGATAGAAATACATAATGGTGAGTCGCACTCCTATCCATAGTCTCGGAGTCTTATATTTATGGGTTTTTGATAGTTAATACCTTTATAGTGTTGTCCAGAAAATTATACTGGCAGATGGATAAGGTGATCCGGTGATAATAATATGTCAGTAGCATGTGAAAGAAGCATTGTACCCACATGAAGCCCCCTCACTTTACCAAAGTGGGGTATGGAAACGAATTTCTGCAGCTTGCTTACACTCATGGTAACTAATCTTGAATGTTGAATTTCTATCTCTCTCTCTCTTTTTTTTTTGTTTTTGTTTTTTGTGTTTTGTTTGGGACGATGGACGTGCCCTCCCATAATTTCTGTCTTCTTGTTGTTAAAGGTTTTTCTTTAGCCTAGACCAAGGCCATCCTTTAATTTATGGCTTTGGAATGTCGCTCTGTCAAGTTGGAGAATGCTATATATTAGTGTAAAATAAAAGAATTTTATTTTATTTTATTTTTCTCAAAATCAAAAGATTCTTCAAACCCTTTTCTCTAATGTGAAAGTATTACAAAGTGGTGAAATTTCTTGTGATGTCTAACATGGCTCTTTTCCCTTTTGAGTTAATATATCATCACCCTCTTTTGTTCGAGAAAAGGATTTTTATCAAATTCAATCTACCTTACTTTTCCCCATTTACCAAGTGAATCAGTATTTTTTTTTTTTTTTAATATCATTCTTGGCCGATCCATCCATGCTAGATAAAAACATTTTTTAATTATTATCGGAATTCGAAAATTTGACTAATCTGATTAACAGCCAGACACTCTTAAAACTTATTTTTTTAATTTCCAATATCTGAATTTGAAAATTTGATTAAAAAAATTTAATATCTTAGGACTAGACCCACATATTATTGATTCAAATGAAGGCTTGTTTCAAATCTTAACTACTTTAATCACCATGAAAAGAATATTAAGTTTTACCCAAATAAAATGAATAACTATCACTCCTCTTTTCTTGCAAAATCTTCATTTTAAAATTCATTTATCCTTTTGCTTCATAATGAGTCAAATCTTGCTAACTACTTGCATATAATGTGTAAAGGTGACGTACCACTTATGGAAGATTAATTTCAACGAGAAGACTAAGTTGATTACTTAATATACAATATTTATTCTATCATCTTAATAAAATAATGATAGAGAAGGGAAATAATAAATGCCTTGCAGAATAAAATATATGGCTAATTAATTAAGGATGCCCATATCAATAATATCTGCTTTTAAAATTTGCAATCTCATTCTCCATATATTTAATGCGGATCCGGTATCTCAGTATAGTCCATACTTTCTCCTTCCTAAGGCCGGCCAGACGGGCACAACAATATAATATACATATACATACATAGAGAGAGAGAGAGAGAGAGAGAGAGAGTTACGATCTTATCATGTGGGTTTATTGAAAAATTGCAAAAGTATAAATTATAATTCGAAAATACGACTGCAAATATTATTTATCTCTTAAAAATTATAAAATTTTTTCTTTGAAATTATAAATTTAATGTATAATATATTTTGTTGATTAATATAAATTCATAGTTTCATTCTTTATTATTTTTGATTGAAAGTTGTAGTTCTTAAAAAATTATGATTTCCTCTATTTAATGCTCTTTTCAAGTTATAATTAAAATATTTCATAAGACATTTTTTTTTTTTACTATAATAGTTTGCCATATGAATTATTAGAACATGTTATGTGCATTTCACTTGTAATATTCATGAAAATCAACGTTTACATTTTTTTCAAAAGTTCACACCTCTATTTGAGATTGCAATTGCGAGGTTATTGAAAAATTGCAAAAGTAAAAATTTTTTTGATTAATCAAACAACGTAAAAAGGGTTCTTCGGACTGGTCCGGATATGGGCGTAAAGGAACAAGATTCAACAACCTTTTGCAGGTAACAAAAATGTTAGAAAAAGAGAATTCATAATTGCAAGTGCCCATCACCATAATTTCTTCAGCATAACGTTAGAGAGAGAGAGAGAGAGAGAGAGAGAGATCAAATTAACATCAGACACGCCTGTTATAGGGCAACGAGTTCACACGTATGAAATAAGAAACTTTCTGGAAGATGCAAGTGTCCATGAACATGTATATAAAGAAGAAGAACAGCATCATGGTCTTGGAGAAACAATTCAGAAAAGGAAAACAAGTGCTCTGACCTATTTAAAAGGTAATCACAATCCCCCTCAATGTAAGGAGGGAGGGAGAGAGAGAGAGAGAGAGAGAGAGAGGCGAAGTTCTTAGATATCTAATTTTGCAAGTTGTTTATGGGTGTAACTTTATATTTTTGTTGCAGGTGAATTATTTTAACATCTTGGATATAGGACACTTTTCAAATGGAAATAGCTTCTTCCAATGAATGTTTGTATGAACTGGTAAGATCATTACATAAATCAATTATAATTGGATGGGCTAATGAATTTTCATGTATTATGTGACTAATTATGTTTTTTTTTTTTTGGGGGGGGGGGGGGTGGGTGGGGTTTAAAACAGGGAAATATGGAAGATCCTTTTGCGACCTTTAGTTATGGATATGATGATGACTATCTTAGTGACTTCACAAAACTAGATGCTTCACTCAACCAAGAACTATTCAATCACTCTCTCTCCCCTTTGGAGAACGTCTCTTATGAAACCAATTTAGAGACCACAAAGTCCACTCTCTCTCAAGACAGTGTTGTTGAGATGAGGCCAAGAAAGCAGATCAAGACTAATAATCCTTCTTCACCGTCTCCCTCTTCATCTTCATCATCTTCTTCATTTCCCACTATCATCTCTTTCAGAAACCCGAATTTGCCTCATTGTGACCCTTATGAAAGTCTAGATCATAAACATGTCATGCTTCCGTTGACCTCTTTGGGGTCTTCCGAGAGAGGCACTAAAAGGGCTAGAAGTAGAATTCCAAATTATGCGCAAGATCACTTGATTGCGGAGCGAAATCGCCGGGAAAGGCTAAGCCAGCTTATCATCTCTCTTTCATCCCTTATTCCCGGCCTTAAAAAGGTACATATTATAGTGCTTTCTCTCTTTTTTTATAAGCAAAAGTAGCTGAGGCTAATACCACTTTTCATGTTATTCCCACGCAGATGGATAAAGCTACTGTTCTTGAAGATGCCATCAAGTACATGGAAAGGCTTCAAGAAAGAGTCAATGAACTCGAACAGGTAAAAGCGAAGAAGGCCGTGGAATCAGTGGTTATTGTTGCTAAATACTCTGAAGAATCCACCAGGAAAGATGGGGAGTGTCACCTTCCAGAAATTGAGGCTAGAGTCACAGGTAAAGATGTGCTAATAAGAGTTCATTGTAACAAAGAGAAAGGAGTTTTGAGGAAGTTAATGAGCAAACTCGAGGAACTTCATTTGAGTGTCATCAATAGCAATGCCTTGCCATTTGGGAATTCTAGTCTTCACATAACCATCATAGCTCAGGTTTGTTATCAGATCTCTGATTATCATTTGTCTATTATAAATGCATATCCCAATTGCAACTTAAAAAGTTATTATTCCGTGTCATAATTGGGTGTGACTTTTGCTCCGAGCACATTTGTATCCATTCATGTCCGGTTGATGCGATACCTACTAGAGCAAGGTATCAAATCGGCGACCCGCAGACCAGAACTAAGAGTAGCTCAGAATTTGTTTAATTACCATTTGAGGGTCATGTTATGATAGTCAAATTCATAACTTTAAAAACCATTATATACTCTAGTTTGTCATTTTTGATTATTTACAAAGATACATATGCTTTGCAGATGGATGCTGAATTTTGCATGACCACCAAGGATCTAGCACAAAACTTAAGACAGGCTTGTCTCTAAATTTCAAGTGGAAAATGCAAATCCAAGATCTCAACTGGATCATCTCTCTCTCTCTCTCTCTCTGTGTGGAAGATAGAAACTTTTTTTTGGGGGGGGGGGGTTGGGGGGCTAAATTGTGTTTAAGATAATCACTGGTTGTGGAGGGTCTTCCCATTTTTTTTTTTTGGCGTGGTTGGACCACGTTTATGATCCATCCCACATGCTGTGAAAATATGTATCCAATTTGACCCCTTTTTTGGCTCGGCTGAGAGGAGTGTTATGGGGTTTGTTTTATCTTTGTTTAAGCTTCGGGCTTTGTATGAAAATTTAGGCTTTTTGAAGATGTTGTTTGGCCTAATTTGCTTCTCTACATCACTGCAATTTCACTCTGTGAACGAACTCTCAGTAATAAAGTATTTTTTTTTTCTTTTTGGGTTTAAGGGGGTTTGCTACTTATTCAATTTCAAAATAAAAACATTATAAATTACTACACTATAATAAAAAATTTTAACTTAAATTACCATTTGAATGGGTTGAAACATTGGTTTCTATTAAAAATTTAGAAGTTCAGCATTTATCCTAGTTATAAAAAGATAAAAATAATGGAATTCTTTTATAATATCATCTTCGTTCGTCATTCACTTGTAATTTATTTTTACTTTTTCTGTTTTTCGATCATGTCAAATATGATATCAAACAATTAAAAAAATTTATAGGAACACACGTCATCATTCTTTTATTTAATCATATTTATGACATAAACTCAATCAACTTAACAATATTAATTAATTATCCAAATATTACCAATTTATGTTAAACTTTGAGAACTGGAAGGCGGTAGTGACAAAAAACAAACGAAAGATATTTTTTATTATTATTATAACATAAATCGAATCCTAAATTATAGAATCAAGAATAGAGATTATTACCACTAGCAATAAACAAACGAAAGATCTTTATCAACAATAATGATGTTTCCAACAAATGTAATCAAAGATTATCTGTATAATTATAAGACATTCATATACATCCACTCTCTCTTCGTTACTTATACTAAGTCGAAAGCACTGCTCTAGAGCCGACCATTGACTCCAATTGTAAACTTGCAGGTCCCGATTTACTGGTTCCAATTACAAAGGAAACAGCTAAAAACATTACTGGTTTTCTTTTTTCTTTTTTTTTTTTTAATTTTCTTTTTCAAAAATGAGGAGAACAGAAAATTACAAATGTTATTCTAATTTTCTTACAATTCTTTTTTTTTTTCTTCCAGGAATTTTCTTACAATTCTTGAAAAGAGATACAAAGTACCTCTCTCTCTCTCTCTCAATTCTTGTAATTTTTGTTTTATTCCATTTGGGAAATTTTCAATCAAATAAAAATTTTGATTTAAAATATAGAGTTTTACAAGTTGAAGTCAATTTTTCTATAAAAGAGGAGTAAAAATAAAATATTTGTATTAGTAAATTTTATATTGAAAATTTTATTTTTTTTATTACATAAGGATTGCGAAAATATACACGCTCGCGAAGGTTTGAACACAAGATCTCGGAAAAAACACTTGAGTTAGAGATCTTTACCATTTGGTGTCCTGCAAGGACATTAGGAATTCTATTTAATTTCAATTAAGTCTAACATTGACATTTTTCAAACATGAACACGCATGCCCAATTAAATTACCAATATACATGCAAAGGGTAATTGCTTAGACTTCCCACAATTTATAGAAAAAGAAAAGAAAAACGTCCATCAAAATGTAGTTACTATTTAACTTGAGTCAACTTAATTTTATGTTTAAGGTACTAATTTAGGTTTACTAAAATATAGTTCTCACGTAAGGAAAACATTTCCCTAAAAATACCTCCAATAAATGTTGGGGGTAAACTAGTCAAATGTAGTAATAGGATTTTTTTTTTTTTTTTTCCAATGTCAAGATTGTAGATCTCATGTTATTTTCTTCAAGAAAGTGCATAAAGGATCAATACCTCCAACACATGAAAGGAGAGAGTCTTATGTTCTTCTTGCTTCAATTATGTTGTTTTATTGGGATTATGATTATTTGTGAGGGGACAGCCTAATGGTTATAGCTCTCATCTCTCAATCTCATGATCCAGATTCAAATTTTGTGTATCTCAAAGAAAAAAAAAATGGAATCATAATTGCACCAAGTGGATGATGAATATTCTTAACCAACACAATTATTTGGTAAAGCAAGGCTGGCCTTGTTAACTTTCTGCAGATTATAAAACAATTTGGCAATCTAAACGAACCAAAAAGCTCCTACTTTTGTAATATTCGGTGAGAATCTATGCTATTAAAAATCTAAAATCTTATGTTATTTTTGTCTTCTTCATGATATTCCTCATTGTAAACAACACATAGTATCTTGGTTACTTTACCTACTGCATATATTAATAAAACTTTCTGCACATTAAAATCTGAAAAACAAAATCGCATATCCCTATGCCATGGTGAGAGTAGAGAGAGAGAGAGATAGAATAAATGCTCATGGTCAACCAATTGCATATAGTTACTAAGCATCTGCTGGATCCGAAAATCTTCAAATGGATTTTGGCATGTAGATCCACAGATCACATTCATACGATCCCCATTATTTAGATTATCTACACGTAGAAGTCTATACGCCCACTCTCCCTCTACCTCCGCAAGTTGGAGAACACTAAGTGCACAGGGTAAAAAAATAATAATAATAATAATAAGCCATACTTTACTTGAATACTAATTAATTTTGCGCTTCATATAAATTATGGAAGGTTTTGATTTTATTCCTTCCATATATATATATTTGTCTTTTCGTTCTACAAAAATCTTTTTCAAAAATATTTTATAAATTTTATTGTTTGAAATTATTTACTCACTAAAGCAAAAAAGAGTAGTGTGGGTGTTGTGAAAAAAAAAAAATCTTCAACTCACCTTAATATTATTCTTTATAACATATAAATATTTAAGTATTTTTACACATATCTTACTAGAATTAGTTACATTAAGTTATTTTATTTAGATTATGTTAGGCTTTAATATTGATTTTACATAGAACAAGTAGGATTTTATTTTATTTTTGATAATTGAATGTAGTCCCACAAGTGTTTAGATCCACCATGATAAACCCGTTCTGAATGTGATAGCTATGTCTTAAATAATTAATTTTACAAGTGAAGACTATTACGATAATATTTAGAGGAATATATAGGAACTTGTTGCCACTCAGACTTACCACCCACAGAAAGGAAAAAAAAAAAATCTTAAAAAAGACAGTTTAACGGTTACAACACTAAATTTTTTACTCAAAAACTTATTGAAACGTGAGTTCTCAAGTAGTCAAAAGGCGTAATTGATGAAGTTGATCTCACCTTAATTCCGATATTATAATATGATATTATTTAAATAAACATGCTTAAAGATAAGCTTCAAATCGGGGGGATTATGGTTCAAATTATTCTTCTTCACTGTACCCAGCGTAAGAATGTACCGAAGCTGGCTATTGTCTACCTTCCCGAGCAACTGCGACTCAAACTAATACTCCACGTGTGTCCAGGGTGGATTATACAAATTTTGAGAAAAACTAGATAATTCCATTTTCCTTGAAAATGGAGAACAAGTGGACCACATTTTTCTCAAAATCATAGAATTATCTCCCTTTTTCAAGGAAAAACTAATGCTATTTACCCACTCACATTCTCTCTCTCTCGCCCTCAAAGGAGGATAACTCATTCCAAGACCTTAGAATTATTCCCCACTCGGAATTAAAAGCTATTCTCACTCTCTCTCTCTCTGTCTCTCTAACACACACACTCGCGCACACAAAATTTCATGAAATTTTTGTAATATTTTATTGCTAGATATTTTTTAATATTTTACAAATATTTAACAAAATTTGACACTTTTAAAATTTTCTAAATAT
The DNA here is from genome assembly GCA_037126225.1 of Dillenia turbinata. Taxonomy (NCBI): domain Eukaryota; kingdom Viridiplantae; phylum Streptophyta; class Magnoliopsida; order Dilleniales; family Dilleniaceae; genus Dillenia; species Dillenia turbinata. The sequence goes on from JBAMMX010000017.1 coordinate 14,966,276, forward strand.
TTTACAAATTTTATGATTTTAAGAAAAAATTGATATAAATTTGAAAAATAATAATTAATAATCAATTTAAAACATTACAAAGAACAAAACTTGACAACTACCGTTGTATATCTCCAAAAACGTGAAAGACACAAAATCATGCAAACTCAAAAATAAATGACTAATAAATCTTAAACCTCCTAAAATAGTTAAAACCAAAGGCACAAAAAAAAAAAAAAAAACAATTATAATTTTTTTTTTGGTTTAAGTTGAAGTTTTATGACTTTTGAAGATTTTCAAAAATATACGAATCCAAATGAAGAATATTTTATACAACCAATTTTTGGAATTTCGGCCACATCTCATGGTTATACAATGCTTAAATCACAAAAATTTTTCATGTAAAATTTCTTTGGTATTTTTGTAATTAATAGAAATTTACATTTCAATATGTTACACAAATATAATTGTTTTAAATTCTTTTTGTTTCAAATGATATATTTGATTTTTTTTTAAAAAAAAATTCTCATCTTTACCTCATACGTTACTCTTTTCTTGAATTTGAAACTTTCCATTAAAAATAATAATAATTAATTTAAAATAAGTAAAAAATAAAGACAACAATTAATATTTGAAGTTATACTTCCCTCCAAAACCAACTAATCGAATAAATAAAAAACACAAATTATGCAAATATAAACAAATAAATAAATAAACACTAAAATTTCCTCAAATTGTAGTAATGATATTCACAATTAACACAATGAGATAGGAAAACAATTGTAATATATATATATGTTGGAGGTGGGTTATGACTTCATAAATACTGACTCTTCATTGACCCGAACAGTTGTCGTCAAATAGATGTGATACCTGTAAAAACCGTCGGAACCCTCCAGCAGGGAGACTCCAACGCTCAAATAAGAAAGAACGATTTTCGTATGAAAGGAAAACAGATTGAGAGTTCGAGGGAGTAATTCCCGGTAATTAGACTGCCTAATGTATAAAGCCGAGAGAGCATACCTGTTTTGGAGGGTTTTGAAATGTTTTATATCTGTGAGAATTGTACATCGCTGCAGTGTTTCAACCTTACCTTCTTTATCGAGCCGATCCGAAAATTTCAGGGATTTAATATTTCGTATCAACTATGATCCTCATCTTTTAGAAACTTTCGTATTCTGGAGGGAACCTTTCCTTAACTGAAAGATCCTCAGGATACTGTTCGCCGTGAGGGATGAAAATTAATAGGATATTCCTTTAAAATTGTTGGAATCGTTAGTTATCAATCAGTCGTTCGATCGATGAAGGGTCTTCAGGGCTCTTTCGGTTGAGGAGCCGACCATTGAATACCCGATCAGGGTTGTTATCTTCACTTGATGAATCACGTTCGGTTGGCGGAGTGACTAAGACCCTATCGTTCAGGAAACCAGGACGACCGAGACCTATCGTTCGAGAGATTTGGACGACTGAGACCCTTCGGTAAATAATCGCATTTGAACCTAAATCGATAGCTGTCATTCGTGGGCTTTTCATGTGGGTCTTTCCAAAATTGACTCAGGAGATTTGATTTTTAGGGTCATGTCTCATCATTTGCCATAGACTCATGGCCCTCTTGACGAAAAGGCATCATGAATAATGATTGTTAAAAAATATGCAGAGCTTTTTAATGTGACTCTTGTTGTTTCGATTTTCACGAATCGTCTTTTGTACGCTTTATAAGGGTTTACACTCTTTAGAGAGTATCGCATCCCAACATTCTCACTGCCCTTTCAACTTTTCTTTGAAGAACCTCTCCTTACAGACAAAAATGTCGAAAGATACTTCCTCATCGTGCAGTATAGACAGTATTCAGAGTGCCATAACTGAAGAGGATTTGTCGGAAGTCCAGAAGGAGATGTCGCTTGGAAGCGACTTTGAGTTCGTGTTACTCGGTGAAGGGGATAGAGCAAGTTGTGCCCCCAAGGGTTGTGTTTCGATGTACAAGCAGTGTGTGAAGTATGGCTTGAGGATCTCGTACATGGGCCCACTAGCAAAGGTTTTGAGGTATTGGAATATCCATCCCTTGTTATTTATCCCAAGTGCCTGACGTTTTGTGATTACCTTAATTTTCTTGTTAGGGTTTTTCCGTATTTGTTTTGACTTGAAAATTTTAGGTGTCCTTTTTTCTTTAGAGCGATATAACTCCAAAAGGTCTACCCACGGCTGGTATAAACTTCAAATCTGTCTGGAATTTCACTAGAAAATTTTCTACAGTGAGTTTCAAGATAAACACTGGATGCAAAAGTTTTTCTATGTAAGGTTTTTGAACAGGGATCTCCTTCCGGTGTTTCCGGATGCTAACCAAACACATTTCTTGAACGTGAAGATCCCGAATCTTCTCCGTCATTCTCGTTTTTGTGTGCTGTGGCCTGCTATTGTGAGGCCTGTCGTAGAAGCTTATGGATAGACCCTTTGATAGAAGACGAAATGCTTTTGTTATCCGATTTGCTGATAGATAAAACTAGACAGATCACCAGACCCCTCTTACTAGAGTGACAGGGAATGCCGTTGGTTGATTCCGCGCCAGTTATAGACACTAATCTTCTAGATGAGATTTCTACCGAGCGGGAAATGCGGCTAAATACGAAGAGGAGGGTAGATGATGCTTTTCATGAGTCCCAACGAAAAAGGTCAATGGCTCGATCGCCCAGCCCTCTTGTGGGAGAGGAAGAGTCGGCAGAAACCGGAGGGCATGAGCCTCCTTTAGTGCATTCTGAAACGGGGGAGGGTTCACCGGTCAACAATCTGATGGCTCTTGATGTGCCTTTTGAAGTTGGGGAGAGAAGTGCACCGGACGAGGGTCCCTTTAAGGCGACTGGAAGTGCTCCGGTTTAAGATTCGCGGCGACAGGAAGTGGCGCATACTTCTTCTCCCACTCCAGAAGAAGTATCAGAATGGTCTCCTAAGGAGTCCCAATACCTTTTGCAAGACATATCGGATGAGTATTGTATCCCCCCGCCTATTTCGATTGAGTCTCTTACTCGAGAGGAAGAGGATTTTGAAGAAGGATCGGTGGCGGTTAGTGTAGGGAACCATCAATTTAACTTCATCAATTCTCAAGCGGCACTGCAATTGGCCGAACAGTTTGAGTTTTCTCCGCAACTTGCCCTTCGAACGATGCCTCTGAACTGCGTTGACAAGGCCATCCATTCTCTCTGTCTTACGGTAAGTATCTTCTCTGTTCAAACCATGTTTGGTTCTTATTGTCTTACGATTCTTATAAGCGTACTTCTTTTCAGGTTTTAGCCTTGACCAAGTTTCAAGGGAAATGGAGGAAGGAGCGTGATGAATAGTTTGCCTGTATGAGCGGTCAAGTGCTAGCGTTAAAGGATGCCCTAGAGAAACAGGAGAAAAGCATCGGAGAGGAAAAAGATAGGCAGATCAGTGATCTTTAGATGGATCTTACTTTAGCCCGGGCCCGTTACAAGAAACTGGAAGCAGAGGCGCGCATTCGAGAAGCACAGTTAACAACTGCCGAAACATTGGCTCATCTTCGGGAGGAATCCCTTCAATGTGCCGAACGGGAGATGACCAATCTTAAGGTGTCTATTGCCAAAGATGCTATCAATCTCCAGCTTTCTTAGCGCAGGTTGCTTGAGCGTCTGAAGTGCGCCGAAGAGATCCTTCGACACGTTGGCCAATATGAGGCCTTGTCTCCTCTTGAGGGATTTGCGGATTCAGATTCTGCCTTGGTTACTTCTAGTATTCCTTCCGCTCCTTTGTAATTTCCCGTTATCTGATACGAAGGAATTTTTTTTTGTTCCATACTTCATCAAGATATAATAATTCTCTACAAAGAACTTTTGAATGCTTTATCCTGCTAGTCTGATGAAGTCGGGGGAACTCGCCCCATTGACGACGTGTCCGATCAATTGAACCGAGGTATCTAAGATCTAGTCTGTGATTGGAAATCTCCAAGGTAAGGGTTATCTACTCATTCGGGGAATTTCATCCCAACTTAACGACACATCCATTCGAAAGATTTGGATGGTTGAGACCCGTCGGTCGATTAGAAACCTTAGGAGTTAGGGCCATGTTCGCCCGTTCGGAGAGTTTCATCCTAACTTAAGGACACATTCTTTCGAAAAAAATCTGGGTGATTGAGACCCGCCAGTTGGTTAGAAATATTAGGAGTTAGGGCTGTGTCCGCCCGTTCTGGGAGTTTCACCACAACTTAACGACACATTCGTTCGGAAGAATCTGGGTGATTGAGGCCTGCTAGTCGGTTAGAAACCTTAGGAGTTAGGGTCGTGTCCGCCCTTTCGAGGAGTTTCATCCTAACTTAACGACACATTTATTCGGAAGATCTGGGCGGTTGAGGTCCGTCAGTCGGTTAGAAATCTTAAGAGTTAAGGCCGTGTCCACCCGTTCGGGGAGTTTCATCCCAATTTAATGACACATTCGTTTGGAAGAATTTGGGCGACTGAGGCCCGCCATTCGGTTAGAAACCTTTGGAGTTTTAGGAGGGGTGCTTTCTCCGCAGGTCATTAAGAATACCATACCATACGCCATCAACAAGTAACAGGAGAACATCGAAATATTTATCAAGGGAAAAGCGTAGGGAATTCCGGGTCGTAGGCCGAGTAGATGCTAATAGGAACATAAGGCTCGTGTCAATTGTCTTCACCGTGGACTTAGAGAATCACCTTTCCTGGTTCATCATGAGGTGGTCTAGGATCCGACCTATTAGGCGGTTCATTCTCTCGTGGTACATTACGCCTGTCGGGGGAAGGTAGGTTCCTTTCCTCCATATTAATGAACTTTTGTAGTTTACCACTACGAACCAGGAATTCCAATTCGTTCTTAAGCCTTTTGCACTCGTTGGTTGTGTAGCTATAGTCCCGATGAAAATGACAGTACTTGAATTTATCTTTCTTAGGATCTTCTTCCGTGGGTCGAGAGGGCCATTTGATATATGATTTGTTTTTTATTTAATATAAAACCCAACTTGGGGTTTCGTTCAGCGGAGTGTAGATATTGAACCTTCGCGAGGGCAGAGCTCCCGGTTTGCTCCTTTTCGGAGAGGGTTGACGAGGCGATCAGCTGCGTTCTTTTCTGCTAAAGTGTTTTCCTTGTCGGTCGAACGCGTTTGCATCTTCTGCTGTAATATATTTTTCCGCTCGGGAATAAAATTCTTGGATGGTTGTTGGGGACTTTTTCGTGATAGAGATTTTTATGTTCGAAAGACGCAAACCCGTTAGGAGAGCAACCAATGCGATGTTGTGGTCCAAAGCGGGGACTTTCAACATTTTTGTCCTAAATCTTTTCATGAAATCCCTCATAGACTTTCCTCCCATTGTCGCAAAGATAGCATAGAGGTGGACTTCCGCTTGGCTCCCCGACTGATTATAAAATGAGTCTCAAACTGTTGTCATAGTTGTGCGAAACTCTTGATACTGAGTGACGAGAGAGAGTTAAACCATATCATGGCATTACCCTTGAGAGTGGTAGGGAAGTGCTTGCACATTGCTGCATCCGAGAGGTCTCAGGAGACCATAACTGTTATGAAGTGGGCGGCATCGTCGCGATGGTTATTGGTTCCATCATACCACTCTATGGGAGGTAAAAGGACATCTCTCGGCATTGGTTCTGAAGAGATCTTTAAATCAAATGGCAATTCGCCTAAGGGGTGTAGAAGATCTTCTATACCCCTTCCACTTGTTCTTTTAAACTCAGCGGCCATAAGTTGTTCAATCTGTTTTTTCAGATCCTCGGGGTCATATTGGGAGACCGTCAACGGTTCAGGAAAATCTCGTCTTGGTGGTCGCTTGTATTCAGACTTTGCCGCAGATGAGTGACCGTTTGGCCCGAGGGCTCGGCTGAGTCCCTCTAATTGTTTACTCATTTTTTGGAGTCTCAACTCCAATCTCTCTATTTGGGGCTAGTTCGCCGGCTCTGGCACTAGCACTGAGGCCATGACAGGCTGCTCTTGAGTCGCAAGTTGTAAGATTTGCTCATGACAGGACGGCCGAGGAGAAAACACGTGATCATGAATATGATGATTAGGTGCCGGAGGGGGGATAGATTCGGCGGGTATAGGGGCGTGCCCTTCTACAGCGGGAGCAACCCTCGAGATTGCTCTAGTTCTCGGAGGCATGGTCGTCAAAATAACAGAAATCGTTCTACTCTGTTCCAACACATGACGTCAATCTGTTGGAGGTAGGTTATGGCTCTACAGATACCTACTCTTCATTGACCCGAGTAGTTACCGTCAAAGAGATGTGATACCTGCAAAAACCGTCGGAGGGTGATCCGGTGGGGAGATTCCGACGTTCAAGTCAGAAAGAGTAGTTTTCGTATGAAAGGAAAACAGACTGAATGCTCGATGGAGTAATTCTCGGTGATTAGAGTATCTAATATATAAGGCTGAGAGAGCGTACCTATCTTGGAGGGTCTTGAAATATTTTATAGCTGTGAGAATCGTACGCCGCTGCAGTGCTTTAACTTTACTTTCCTTATCGAGTTGATCAAAAATTTCGGGGATTCAATATTTCAAATCAACTGTGATTCTCATCTTTTGAAAACTTTCGTATTCTGGAGAGAACTTTTTCGTAACTAAAAGATCTTCAGGATGCTGTTCGCCGTGAGGGACGGAAGTTAATAAGATATTTTGGTCTTCCTTTAGGATCGTTGGAATCGTTAGCTATCGATCGGTCGTTCGACCAATGAAGGGTCTTCAGGGCTCTTTCGGTTAAGGAGCTAACCATTGAATACTCGATCAGGGTGGTTACCTTCACTTGATGAATCACGTTCGGTTGGCGGAGCGACTTAGGGCCTATCGTTCGGGAGATCTGGGTAACTAAGACCTTTCGATAGATAATCGTATTTGAACCTAGATCGATAGTTGTCTTTCGTGAGCTTTTTTTGTGGGTCTTTCCAAAACTGACTCATGAGATTGATTTTTAGGGCCATGTCCCATCAATATATTTTTATTTATTTATTTATTTTATAAATTAAAATTATAAGTAATTTAAAGAATTTGAAAAACATAAAAGTCTTTAGAGAAGGCTCTATGCAACTTATTTTTTGAATTTCAACTGCATCTCATAATTATACGATGAGTGAACTAAAAAGTTTTCATGCAATACTAATAATGTGAATTTCTTTGACATTTTTTGTATGTTATTAAGTTTAATTCTTAGATTCTATATTCAATATAATAGATAAAAATTCGTAAGTATTTATTGATATTTTACATTTCAATACATAACAGACACATATATTTTTTTTCTTTTCTTGAATTTGAAATTTTTTATTAAAAACAGCACATATACTATTTATTTTTTTACAATATATTTTACTAATACCTAAAATAGATATGGTTTTTTTTTTTCTTGTAATTAGTATGCCTTAAAATTTATTTTCTTTCTAAAGCCTATTAAACTTGTGCAATACAAAAGTAAAGAAAAATACCAAAACCAAATTGTCTAAAAAATGCAAAAATAATTCAGCACTTTGTACATATAATTCAACAATAAAAAATTATACATCTCAGAATTAAATTTAAAACCTAGATGGTAAATGATCTCGATGAAGCTAGCCCTCAAACCCAACATGTTGAGAAATGGTCTGCTTAAAATAATAATAATAATAATAATAATAATAATAATAATAATAATAATTTGAGATAAAATTACCTTCCTTCCTTTCTTTCTTTCTTTCCTTTTTTTTTTTTTCATTTGAATGGAATAGAATTTCAACTAAATAAAAATACTAAAGGAGCAATAACAATGATCAGGGGGAAGAATCTCAAACTCTAAAACCTAATGTAATGCCTACTAAAAAATGATGAGCAACATTAATCACAAACAATGTACTAAAAATATAGTCCATATTATGGGAGTTATGACACTTGAGTCAAGTCAGATAGTCTCGATACCCGAGCTCGGCTTGAGAGTTATATAGGTGAGCACGTCGAGGTTGCATTTCTAGAGGTCGAGCTCAAGCTCAATGTGTTCTCGGGTAGTATAATGAGGTAGTGTCACTTATTTTAAAAATTATTTTAAAAAATATAATTATTTGAACAAAAAATTATTTTAAAATATAATTTATTCGGCTCGTCGAGCTTTCGAACTTGATACAGTTGGACTAAAGTTCAAACTCGATATTGAACTATCTGAGTCCGAGCTCGAGTCAAGCTTTAACTGGGTAGGGTCATGGGAACCCGTGACTCTAGCCGAGTCTCATAACAACCCTAGTCCTTATAAGGATATTCGAATTGTAAAGAACTCTTGCTCAAATATTTTTTTCAAGATCTAGTATTTGAAGTTTCGTGATCGTATTTTCATGATTTTTGCGGTCACTATATAACAAAAAAAAAAGTACCAAATATATATGTGGTTTTGCCCTTGAATGTCATGAGACATCTCGCCAGGTATTTTTTTTTTTTGGGTTTGGTTTTTAGTGTGATATGTAGCAGAGTTCATGGGTCTCCTTGTCTTGTATATTCCTCTTCTCGGCCCCATATGTGTTGGCCGGAGTTGTTTTTTCAGTGGTTTTTCTAGGAAGTGGCTCGGCGGGATATTGTCTCAATTCAAAATTATGTTACCTTATATAGTTTTTTTGCTTCTGCTTTATGTCGTTTTGGTTATGTTCAGCTTCTTTTGTTTTGCTTTTATAAAGTATTATAACACTCACATGCTAAATTCTGATAATTATTTTCTTATTTAAAAGGTATTAATTCTCGTCCTTATTTTGGATGATTCTAAAAATGTATTTCATCAATGTCATTTTCCTCGTGACATTGTTCATGAATACAAACTTCTTGTCCTGATTTAACGTCACATAAAATTTAATTTCACAAAACTGTAATAAGAATAGGAACCTGTTGTATTGTGACGATAAACATTTCCTATTTAATTTTTCTCGTTTAACCTTTTTCGGGACTAAAATACTAAAATATATTTCTGTCGAAGATTAGAATCAATAACTGAAGCTTGAATCTAAAGTTTAATTCTCTATAATCATTTGCAGATGGATGCAAATTTTAGCATGACAGCAAAGGATCTTGCAGAGAATCTTGGACAGGCTTGCCTAGATTTCATGGGAACTTGAAGGTCAGGCCCTTGACTTCTTCATGAAACCTTTCAGCAATCAGACAAAATAAAGTAGTTAGTTTTATTTTTTATTTTTTGTTTTTTATTAATTCGGCTAGTTTTAGGCATGTCTTCCATCATTGAGGGAACCATACTTTGATTACTTTGAACAATTTCTTCCTTAGTCACATGTTCTGAGGGTTCTTCAGATTTTTTTTTTTTTTTTTAATGAAAGGGGGTGGTTTTCTATTCACTATGTTTTTCTTTTGTTACAGAAGTATTTGAATCTGAGATTTATAGATAAAAAAAAAATTATAATCACTAAATTATCCCGTTAGCTCTATTCACCATGTTTAATACGAATGAAATGTGCCCACGATGTGAAAAATAATATACCATAATTTCGAATTGATTTATGGGTGTGATGTAAGAGTTTTTTTTTTTTCGTACAACTCCTGCAATAACCTCATACTAGTTAATGTCATTTCTTGTTACGGTTTGGCTAAGTCTTGCCTCTTAGATGGAAATTTGTTAGTAACTAGTTTAGTTTCTACCCATTAATGGAAAATTTCAATCATTTTCTAAAGAAATCTGAGTTTTCCAAATTAAAATTTGTAATAAGTAAAACTTAAAATGAAATAAAGAATTTAAACTTAAAAGACAGAGAACTTAAGAGAAAAAGATGAGCACAAAATGAATTTAAGAGAATTTGTGAAATAGATCCATACATTTTTTTTTATAATTATATTTTGATTAATCTAATTAAAGTTATGTATGAATCCTACTTACGAAAATAATTTTTTTAATATATATTTTTTTTTTATTTTTAAATTTTTAAATTAAGATTTAATTAAAAATTTTAATTCCACACATGTCCATTCGACTTTGTCTTCCACGTGGATTGCTTCCTATTATTGTTGTGTCATCCCATGCGAAAAACGTGAACTTATATAATTTGACCAAAATCATTGATGGGATAGGAAGCTTCTAGGAGGTGAAGTCTTTTTGAAAAGAAATCACCAAATTTTGTAATAGAGGGATGACGCGCGTGGGATTTTCAGATTTAATTAATTGAAATTTGAAAATGACATTCCTCAATTGACAGCATTTTGTATGAATTTATGTAGGGAAAACCATTTTAAACTTTTGTTTATTCCCTCTTGTGACCATAATTCAAATTTCAGTTTCTGGTCTCCGAGTGTCTCTTCAAATTGGGCCCATTATTATTTATAATTAATTAATTCAATTAATAAAAATATTATAAATATTATAAATAAAATTTGAAATGAAATTCTTTTTATAATAACATACCAATGTTTGTAGAAGGGGTAAAGTCGCCTCTTTCATGTGACTCTATCACTATAAACCAAAAAGAAGATGGTTGTACTAACAAATTCCTTTTGCTTTAAGTTTTTTTTTTTTTTTTGGCCGATAGAAGATGTTCAAAATTGAGAGTGAATTGAAAATGAAAAAATCATATTAAATCTGGATGTCAATTAAGAAACCTTCAGTGTTATATATAATTTATTTTTTTTAAAAAAATTCTTTTTGTGGAATTTTTATGATTTGAATTTGCACATCAACATCATGTTTCCATTGAATTGCAGTCACTTTTATGTAAATGAAAATTATCATAAAAATGCATTGTAAGTTTGTTTTGTTGGTGTTACATATCCTATCATCGTTATTCTCATCATTATCATCGTTTTGGTTACTTCCCTTTTGTCGTTATTGTGTAGTAGGAGTCCGAGGAACATAAATACGTGGGAGATAGTACAACTACAGGATAAAACCAAAAAAAAAAAAAAAAGGCAGCATTACAGATCCTATAAATTCGGATTAGGTAAATACGTATCTCCTTAAATAATTTTAAAGGTAACATTGTTAATCAAACGTGATGTATGTTGGGAATGGATTTAGACTTTATAGATTTTGATTTATTTGATTCGAACGATTGATTCGGAAGATGAGTTAAAACTTATAAAAAATTATTAGAGAATACTCTAGTGGTAAAGATTCTGAATGAATGATTTTTGATAGAAATGAAACAAACTGAACATTAGAGAAAGATAATTGGTAACCCTGTAACTTGTGTGTTTAGTGTTTGGTCTCAGAGAGCATACTTGTGTTTCAGTATGCCGAACGCTTAAATATTTTCCTACCTCAAGAGCCGTGTATTTTCGGGACGTTACAACTCTAGTTTTCTTATGAAAATATCTGAAAATCTCGGGATTTCAGAGTTAAATATTCTCAAGAGATTTGTGATTTTCAATACTTAGGAAGTTTAGTAATTTAAAGAGATTCTTCCTTTCTCTATTAGATTCCAAAGGTTTTTGTTCTTATTTAGGAGATGTTTTTTGTGACTAGATAGAAAATAAAAACTGATACGGGATTAGTTAAATATTACCCGATATAAGCGAAATGATCGATTCTCTAATAGACTATTGGTCATCGGTTAAGATTAGAAGGGAATCAGCTTAAATTTTTTGAATGGTTTGAATCGATTTGGTTACCACCGTTAGAAGTTAACCAGAGGGTCAATACTCATTACACTTCAAGAAGATAAATCCCTTGTCGTGGCCAGAGTGTCAGTTTGGCTATGGGTCATTGGGTTTTCGGGTGTTGTCATGTTAGGCGTTTGGATCATGTTTCATCATTTGCCCCTAACTCATGGTATCGTTTTGTGAAAAAGGCGCCATGAGTAAAGTCTGTTCAGCAGAAGTTGGGAAGGTGCAAAAACTTTTAATTCCATATGCTCCGCTTCATGCCATACAAATCGTCTTTAATGCATCTTTAAGGCATGAAGCTAAAACAAGTCATACATGAGCACCTTTCTTTCTTTGTTGTTTCACCTTCTCTAGAGCATCGACATTCCTAATCTTTAAACAAGTGTCCCCAAAATAAATGTTTTGTAAGAAGTTGGAAAGATTTAAACTCCTCATTCACTGTGCACGATTTTCATTGAATCGTTTTGTCCATTTAGGATTTGCAAAGATCTTTCCCCTATGACTATAAATAGGGGGTGTGTGACCTTGTGCTGTCTCAAAGAAAACTTGTGTGTTTTCATGTATACAAGTTCTTTTTGCTGAGAGTTAGCTTCTGTATAAGCTCTTTCGATGGTGCGCCTTAGGTCACAAGACTTAGTGGTATAGATTATTTCTACTGATGCGAGGTTTTGTCAAGAATGGAATTGCTGACGCGAGATCTCATCATGTCGTTCAATGTTCAGATGTTAAGATGGGCTCTGTTAAGGTTTCTGTTAGGGTTCTCAACTTCACAGGAGAGTTTCAGATACGCTGCCACTCTGGATTTAGTTCGTCATTTGGCTCGTGTTTTCTCGAGATGGGCGACTTTGGGAATCAATTGAGCATAAGAGTTCCAGATGGCAAAAAGTTTGAATCCTAATACCTTCTCACAGTTTCTTTATGGCCATTTCATACCCTCATCTACCCGTTTTTCTGCAGTCTTCTTATCCCGCTAGGCTACAGCAAGTTTTGAATTTCTTTTTCTGTCTTTCCCGTATTATTTTTATACTCTCCAGTGTTACCGAATAGCCTTTTTGTTGTAATTTTCTTATATATCTTTCTTGATATAATCGGCTCGACTTGGGAACTTGTAAACTATGCCTATTCATGTAATCTGATATATATTCATTATATGGAAATAAAAGAAGAGTTTAATTTTACTTACTCGCCAGTTTCTGTCTTTGTGTGAGTTTCCACCGATAGCACTTGTATGTAAGGCTTAGTGATGCAATCGTCAGAATGATCATATGATAGACTTATCGAATAGTGTAAGAGTTAACCTCGAACCTGAATGCCTTGGTAAGTGTTAGTTACATTTGTCTGACCAACGAGATGAAGTGTTCTTAACCGAGAGATACATCCCCTTATTACTAACGTGCTTCGACCGATAGAAGCCCAATAAGGAGTTCAGCTATCTGAAGATCGCCTTCCTTGTGATGACCCGTTACGTTCGCTAGGAACTATTTGATAGGATGGGTAGTACCTATCCGTCTAGGAGTTACATCCAATATTGATAACACATTACATTCAATAGGAATGGGTCGTGCCTACCCATCTACAAGTCAAGTCTCTTACTGATGTATGCTACGTTCGATAGGAGAAAAACGATAGGAATAGGTCGTGTCTACCCCTCTAGGAGTCAAGTCCCTTATTAACGACATGCTACGTTTAAGAGGAAACAACTGATAGAAATGGGCTATGCCTACCAGTCTAGGAGTCAAGTCCCTTATTGATAGCACGTTCGATTCGATAGGAAACAACTGATAAAAATGGGTCATGCCTTTTAGTTTGGGAGTCAGGTCTTTTACTAACAGCACACTACGTTCGATAGGAGATGATAGGAATGAGCCGTGCTAACCGGTCCAGGAGTCAAGTCCCTTATTGACGGTACGTTACATTCGATAGGAAACAATTAATAGGAATGGGTCGTATCTACCCATCTAGGAGTCAAGTCTCTTATTAATGGCACGTTACGTTCGATAAGAAACAACCAATATGAATGGATCGTGCCTACCCATCTTTAAGTCCCTTATTGACGGCACATTATGCTCGATAGGAAACAACCGATAGAAATTAAACAACAGGAAATATTCGATACGATAATAAAAAAGGAGTAGCATAGGAGTCTTACTCGATTGGGAGACTCTTCCGACCATAGGAGATGATGAGATTCACTGGAAGTAGATGCGTATGTTTTTTGAATTCTAAATCCTGGACAAAGCAGATCCATCTAGGTTGTTGAGACAATAAGTCTCCGGGCGAACTACGGAGTGTATCTAATAGGGGTCTTTCCAATTGGGCACTAACTTACTCCCGGGTAGAGATTGGCCAATTGCTTCCACCTTCATTAGGACTAGTTCGTCGACTTTGAACGTTCTGTTCCTAATTCTTCGATTGTAATACTGTGTTATCCGTTGTTAGTATGCGACCATTCGGGTAGATGTAGATTCCCACAACTTGGGGAATAGGTTCAATCATTCCCATAAAACAGGTTCATTTCGTGCTATGTCATATTGGGCAACTTGGGGAGCAGGTTTAATCATTCCCATAAAGCAGGCTCGTTTCGTGCTGTATCATATTGGGCTACTCGGAGCAAATAGATTCCTAACTCCATAGGTACGACGGCTTCATTACTGTATGTCAAGCTGAATGGTATTTCGTCGATTGCCCTTCGAGGTGTAGTACGGTACGACCAGAGGATATTGTAAAGCTCCTTTATCCATCATCCCTTGGCTTCGTCCAACATAGTCTTTAGCCCCTATAGATTTATTTTGTTAGTTATCTTAGTGAGCCCATTAATCTGTGAATGAGCGATTGACGAGAATCGATAATGGATCTCCAGTTTGCTTAGAACTCTTAGATGCACTGGTTGTCAAACTGCTTTCCGTTGTCGCTGATGAGGATGTGGGGTATGCTGAATCTGGTAATGGTGTGAGTTCATACAAATGATTAACCTTTTGCTACTATTATTTGGGCTAGCGGTTCGGCCTCCACTCACTTAGTGAAGTAGTCGATGGCCACTATGAGGGATTTTTGTTGCCCGGTGGCTGGTGTGAATGGTCCTAGAATGTCCATTCCCCATTGGGCAAACGGCCAGGGGTTTGCTATGAGGCTAAGTTCAGTGGAAGGTAATCGTGACACCGAAGAGAAACGTTGGCACTTATTACATCTCCTAACGTAATTGTCAAAGTTAGTTTTCATGGCCAACCAAATAGTACTCTTGGCATAGGGCTTTGTGAATCAGATTTTGGGCTCCCAAGTGATTGCTACATGTCCTTTCGTGGATTTCTCAGAGGATATAGTCTCATTCTTCAGGGGTTAGACACCTTAAGTAAGGGTGAGTGAAAGACTTTCAGTATAGATTCCCATCGATGATTTCATAGTTAGTAGCCTTTTGTTTCAGTTTTGTTGTTTCCAATAACGAATTTGACAGACGACAATATTTTAGATATGCTTTGATGGGATCTTGCCAACTGGGGGACTAGTCAGTGGTAAGGACCCTTTTGGACTCATCAATTCTGGGGTGCTGTAGACTCTCAATGTAGACCGTTTGGCTAGAGACGACCGAATCTGAACTATCTAGCTTAGAGAGTGTGTCAGCCCATACATTTTTTGATCGAAGAATTTGCTAGATGTCAACTTTGTTTAATTTGTAGTTTATTTAAGTATTTGGTCATGATTGGGTCTTTAGTCTTATAAACCCCTTCGATCTGCTTGACGACCAGTTAGTTGTCGGTAAACAATCGAACGCTTTGGGCCCCCATATTCATCGCGATTCGAAATCCTGTCAACAAAACTTCATACTCTATTTGATTGTTTGTGGTTTTGAAGTCAAACCGAAGAGCATACTCTGTCTTGAAATTATTCGGGTCCATCAGTATGAGCCCAGTACCACTTTTTGAGGAGTTTGATGACCATTAATGTGTAACGTCCAGTCGGGTAGTGGTCATTCATCATAGCTATCGATTGATTCATGTTTAGCTGGAGCCAGGAGGGTGTATTCGAGAATAAAATCTGCTAGAGTTTGGTTTTTGATTGCAAGTTTCGGCTGATATTTAATGTCAAATTTGCCTCACTCCATAGGGATGTAAGTGGTTCGGGTTAAACCGATAATCTGAACCGAACCAAACAGAAATTTTCGGTTTGGTTCCGTTTTTTTTAAAAAAACAAATTCAGTTCAAATCGAGCCAAACCGAAATTATTTTGGTTTGTTTTCGGTTTGGTTTTTTAAATTCGGTTCGGCTCGTTTTGAACTGAACTAATATTATTTTAATTACTTTTTATATTAAAAATCTAATTTAATTACTTTTTTTCTTATATTTTTGTAAAGTCCAAATAATGGATTAAGTTATATTATTTTAAGATATTATTCATAAGAATATTTTTCTCTAAAATTATTCTTGATATTATTTAAATAAAAAAATATTATTTTAAAATTTAAACCAATTTAAAATTATTCTTAGAGTTAAATCCTAAATAATTTTAAAAATATTATATTTGGACAAAAGAAAAGGAGACCCACATGCTTTCTACACATTAGTGGTAAATGACATCTCTTTGTATCCAAAAAATAATTAAAATTAGTGGTAAATGAAAAAAAAATTGGTTTAAACCAAACCAAACTGATCGGTTCGGTTTGGTTTAAACCGAATTAAATTAGATTCGGTTTTTTGTTTAACTTTTTTTTTTTAAATTTCGATTTTTGGTTCGGTTTGGTTTGATCACTAAACTGAACCGAGTCGAACCGTTTACACCCCTACAACTCCATACTCCATTTGATGAGACACTTGAAAGTGTCTCTTTTTTGAAGAATCCGTTTCAATGGTTGGTCAGTGAACACTATGATGATATGGGCCTGAAAGTATGATTGAAGACGCCTAGTTGAGACGTCCAGAGCGTAGACTATCTTCTCGATTGGTTGATAGTTAACCTTAGATTATTTGAGTATTTGACTGATATATTAGATTAGCTTCTACACGGTTGACTTCTGTCTCACAAGGATAGAGCAAAACGTCCGATTATAGATAGAGAGGTATAGATATAATTTCTCACCAAGAATAGAACGAGAGACTAGCGAGGGTGACATGAGGTATTCCTTAAACTACACGAAGACTGTCTGGCATTCGGGCGTCCATGCGACTTTTGGGACCTCTTCAGAGCATTAAAGATGAGTTTGTTTTTCTCCCCAACCTTCAACATGAATCGACTTAGGGACGATATTCTACCAGTGAGACATGGTTCTCCTTCAACGTCTGGAGCGATGACATGTCTAGTATGGCTTGTATCTTTTTGAGATTTATCTCAATTCTCCGATTATGATCATGAACCAAAGAATTTGCCGGATGCGACCCCGAAAGTACACTTTACCGGATTTAGCCGCATGTTGTAATGCTTTAATATTTGAAAAGTTTTTTCGAGATCGATGACATGGGTTTCTGTACTGATACTCTTGATAAACATGTCATCAATGCATACTTCTACGTTCCTGTTGAGTTGGTTCTTAAAACTTTATTGACTAGCCATTGGTAGGTTGCTCTAGCGTTTTTCAAACCGAAAGGTCATAACTCGATAACAGTACGTGTCAAATTCTATAATGAAGTTTGTCTTTTCTTCATCTTCCTATGCAATGTGTATTTGATTATAGCCAGAATAGGCGTTCATGAAGTTCAGGAGTTGGTGGCTCGAATAGTTGTCCACCAACTTATTGATATTAGGAAGCAGATAGTTGTCTTTTGGACATACTTTGTTGAGATCGATGAAAACTACATATATCTTCCATTTACCGTTGGCTTTTTTCACCAAGACCACATTGGCTCGTCATTTGGGATATTTGACTTCGCGAATAAATCCGACGATTAGCAGTTTCTAGATTTCTTCTTGAATGACACGTTGGCGTTCTAGGGCAAACACCCTTTACTTCTATTTGACTGACTTGTAACCGGCGTTACCGGTCAGCTTGTGAACTATAACTGAAGGGTAAATACCTGGCATGTCTTCAGGAGACCAAGTGAAGACTTTCGAATGTTAGCGTAGACAGTTGATAATGGGTTCTTGTAGAGGTGTTGGCAAGTTAGCCCCAACTCAAATGGTTTGATTGGGATCATCAATTAGAGGAATCTCAATCACTTCTTCAACGGGTTCAAATTTGGTCATTAGCTCAATATCGTCATTGAACTCTAGGGTGTCGATAGGAAATTTCTCTTGTCTACCTTCGACCGCGAGAAGAGCATTGGGATCAGGGTCGCTACGAAAAGTAGCAATTCCCTCCAATGTTCTTAACTTGATATTCATGTGTCTCGTACTGGGTAGTGCCTTCAGTTCGTCCAGACTAAGACAACCAAGGATAACGTTGTCAGGCGAAAATAGTTTCACCACATGGAAGATGACTTTAGCGGCCACATGGTTGGGAGGAGTTCCCAAAGTTACAATGAGGGAGATGACACTTTCTAGATACATACATTCATCAGAAAGTTCTTTGAATGATCCAGTGGGAGGTTGAAGATGGAACGAATTAAAACCCATTCACTAAAAGATATTCCAAATGAGAAGGTTACAATCTGCCCCCTGATCAATGAAAACTTTCTTGATAGTATAAGATTTCACTTTGATGGTAATGGCTAGAGGGTCGTTGCGATCGAGATTGACTTCAACTAGAACATGTCGTTGAAACCAATGATTGGTCTCTTTCTCCTGATGGCCGCCATGTTCGGAATAGACAACTAAGATGGATGATACGTTTGTTTGGGAATCAGCCTGTTTTTCCTACAAATCGTGCCAATCTGTTGGAAGTGGATTTTGGCCCCATAGATTTTGACTCCTCAACTCGAATGGTTGCTCCAAGAGATGATCTGAAACCTGCAAAACACCGCCAGAGGGTGGGTGCTCCAGCGAGAGAGATTCCAACGCTCAAGTCAAAGTAAGCGGTTTTCAATAGAAATGAAACAGACTGAACATTAGAGAGAGAGATGGTAGCCTTATGACTCATGTGTTTAGTGTTTGGTCTCAGAGAGCGTATTTGAGTTTCAGTAGGTCGAATGCTTAAATAAGCTCCGACCTCAAAAGTTGTGTGTTTTTGGAGCGATACAACCCTAGTTTTCTATGAGTAGGTCCGAAAATCTCGGGATTTCAGAATCAAATATTCTCAAGAGATTTGTGATTTTCACAATTTATGAAGTTTAATGAGACAGGAAGATTTTTTCCTTTATCGATTAGATTCCAAAGATTTTTGTTCTTATTTAGGAGATGTGTTTCATGATTGGATGGAAACAAAAATTGATATGGGATTAGTTAATATTACTTGATGTAAGCAAAACGATCGATTCTCTGATAGACTATCAGTCATCGATCGAGATTAGAAGGGCATTAGTTTGAATTTGCCGAATAGCTTGAATCGGTTTGGTTACCATCATTAGAAGTTAACCAGAGGGTCAATTCTCATTACTCTTCAGAGAGATAAATCCCTTGTTGTGGCTAGAGTGTCAGTTTGGCTATAAGTCTTCGGGTCTTCAGGTGTTGTCTTGTTAGGTGTTTGGATCTTGTCCCATCAATATATATTAAGATCAAAATGTCTATTAATTTAAAGCTGAAAATATTTGTACTTGATCAGAGCAAACCATTTTCCAAAACAAACTAGTTTGGATGAAAAAGAAGGAAAACAAACATTAGGGTTTGCTCCTTCCAATAATTAGCTTAGTTGCCCTCTCTCCTACAACATTCAATATTTAATTTTGTATTTTGATTTCACAAACAAACGTATTTCGTAAATGGATAAATAAAAGAATAATAATTTAAGCCTACATAATCAAATAATACCTGATTTATATGAAAGATATATATTCAGTAAGCAAACTTATATAGTTTGTTTATTATAAGGGATAATATTTCTTAATCATACTTGATTACATTCGCCCTCTCTGATTTGGTTTCTATAAGTATAAGATTTTTCCAACACCTAACAACAAACAGTGTATGGTTTGCCTCTGACCCAAACATAAATACAAAGAAGTAGTTGCTTCTTCGATGTAGTTCATAAAATTAATTTAGGTTTCCATTTGTGTGCAATTTATCCATAAAATGAATTGAAGTCCTTGAACAGCTAGATGTAGAAATCGACCCAGAAGGAAATTGCCCCATTAGTAGTCCCATCGGCCATTATTACCCTGTCTGGCGAACTCGAGCACAACTCCCACATCAATGGGGTAACTTCAAATAAACCGAAATCAGCTCTTCAATTTACCCAACATAATGTGTGTCAAATAATCTCCTGAAAGTAAATAATTTTGTTTGAATTGCTAACACAAATTTGTTTTCCACCTGATTAGCGATTTTTGCAAAATAAATCCTTTTAATTAATCTATAATCTGCTAGGTAATTAACTACTCATCGAGTAATATAGTCAATTGAGTCTCCAAGGGAATAGACTAATAATTGCACTCCCATCTCTAATTTCGTAATTCAAAATTCAAATATCGTTGTTAAAAAAAAAAGATAGTCAACAGATCTATCTATGATTATTGTGTTAAAGTAATTTCATATTATATGATTAATGTGTTAATTTATTTTTTAGCTTAAGGGAAAGGGAATGGCACATTGTGCAAGTCGCGTAAATTTATGAATTTTATATATATTCAAGGGATTAATATTGACATAAACCTAAAAAGTTAACCATCAATGATCCCATATTAAAAAAAAAAAAAATACCTTTAAAACTGTCAGTTCATTTTTCAATAATTAATTAATTTGTGAAGTGAAGCTGTCAGTTCCCGGAGATCTGTCTAAGGTTTAATTTTCCTACATCGCCTTCGAATCCTTTGAGCTGTGAATTCTTTCTGAGTTAGAGCCGCCATTTGAACAGTCGCTCAAGAATTCAATAGACAACGTTTTATATAAAAAGTTAATCGTGGAAGATGCTGAATTTACCATAAAATAAAATTAAATATAACACTTGTTGACGGTAATGTATTTAGATAGTTTTTTATTAGAATATATTTGAATTTTAATGATATGATTTATTAAGTTTTTTTTTATTATATTAAAATTTAAATTTAAAATTATTAAATTAAAAAAAATTGTGATTATTAAACTGATTTTTTAAAAACGATTTGATTTATTAAGTTATTAAACAAAAAAAAGTACCTCCAAGTTTTAAATCAAGACCCTCTTAATAAATTAATATATGTACGTACGTACGTAGTGATAAATCCATCATTGATGAAACTCAATATATATTGGTCTAATAGATAAGTTATTAGATCTCATCTAAGAGATCTCGAGTTTGAGTTTCGGATAGAGTATATGTATTGAGGAGAGCTCTATCCCCTCTCTAGAGATTTCAACGACTTAACTCAGATTAATCGAAACGAAATTTTAAAAATCGGATGGTGAACCAAATCCAAAAAATCAAAAAAAAAAAAAAAAACAAAATCCATCATCAATGAAGGTTTATTTTATAACGGTAAGAAGTTTCGATCGCCACGTTTTATCACGTATGCTTACTGATAAATATCGTTGGACATACATATAAGTCAATAATATCTCACAAATTACACTTTCAAAGCAATCACACGGAACAAAATTTATGAAATCATTCATAGCTTTTTTAAAATATTTTTTAAGAAATTAAGTTTTCCACGACCTCTTCTCTCTCTCTCTCTCTCCCCCCACTCCAAAAAAAAAAAAAAAAAAAAAAAAAAAAAAAAAAAAAAAAAAAAAACCAAATTTCTTTGGCTTCGCTTTGGTCTTTTGGGCCCAAAAAGTCACACAGATCAAGACCCACAAAATGGACTAAGCAATTATTGGTCTGGTCGGCGATCAGCAGTGATTTTGGTAACCTAATGTGAACCATTGGATTTGTTGTCTTCGTTGTGAGAAAGCAAAGATTTTCTTAAGACTGATGATAATTTTTAGAGACAGAGTTTCCAATGTTTATCAAGTCAATTACTATTTTATGTAACACCCGAAAGATGGGTGGGAGATGGACTTTTCTAAAGGCCCAGATACATTTGTTTTGTCATCTTCTTGTTAGCCCCAACCCCAACAGTACATCTTGCTTTCCCACATAAAATGTCTTCATCGTAGACCTTTGCCTTATTTCTACTCCTTTTTTGAATATTAAGCTCCAATCTTCTTCCAATTAAAGTCTCCGGTGACAAATCACCCCCCCAAAAAAAAAAGAAAGTCCAGAATGATAACACATACCAGTATTCTAGAAAATTCTTTTTTATAAATTTTTTTTTTTTCAAAGTAGTTCGATAAAATAAAATATCTGTGAGAAAGCGTGAGTTTGAAGTGTATTAATACCTTTGGATAAAAATAATATAGATCGTTAAAATCTCTCAAAATTCTTGCCTATAACAAGGGTTCTATGTACAGTTCTTGTCCCCATCCCCGTGTCTAGGTAGGAAAGATGTCATTTTAGAATTCATTACATGTGATTATTTCGTACTGATATCATCTTTATTCTCTCAACTCTGATGTTAAATGACCCAATTCAGGCTAATGAACACATGAAATGAATGGTATTGGACCTTAAGGAGATAGTTTAGTGGTCATAACCATTTTCGTTAACTTGAAGATCTCATATTTAAATTTTTATATAATAAAAAAAATGATATTGGTGCACAATTAATGGAAAAAGTTGCAGTATAAGCAAAATGGGTATTGCTTCATCCATCCGGACCCCAATGTTTAAACTAATTGGAATGCAATTTGTGACAAAAAGTTTGGAGAGGGCATAGTTTGGTGGTTAATGCACTTAGTAGCTTTCTTAGAAGTTCGAATCCTAAATAATGATAATTGCTTATTTAATAATTGTATAGAGAAAAATTATCTCGAATCTCCTAACTTCAAAGCCCCTTAATTTTTTTTTAATTTTAAGAATTTGTTGTAAAATTTTTCTTATACAAATAATTGGAAAATTTGTGTATTTTAGTGTTGGAGGTGGATTTTGACTCCACAGATTCTGTCTCCTTTGACTCGAACGGATACTCCGAAGGAAAAATGAAAACTTACAAAAGACCACCGGAGAATCCTCCGACGGAGAAGACTCTGATGTTCAAATCAGAAAGAACGGTTTTCGAGAGCAATGAAACAAACTGAGCAAGAGAGAGAGAGAGAGAGAGAGAGAGAGAGAGGGAGGGAGAGTGCTTAGAATGTGCCCTGTGGTTTGTGTGTCAATTGAGTAGTCTCTAGGGAGCGTACTTGGGATTTGACATACAGAATACTTTTATAGGTTGGTTGTCTATGAGTCATGTGTACCTGAGATATTATAAACCTAATTTTCTTGTGAAGTTATCTTGAAATTTTAGAACTCCATAGTCAAATACTCTCAAAAGATTTAGAATTCTCATCTTTTAGAAAGTCTATCATACCAAGGAGATTCATTTTGTATTGACTAAATTTCAAAAATTTTTCTTCTTTATATATGAGATATATTTTGTGACTGAATAGCAAATAATCGCTAATACAAATTTTAAGTAAATATTATCTTTAGTCGATAAGGGTGAATGATCAGCTCCTTTGCAAATCCATCGATCATCAACCGAAAGGAAGGGTATTGCCTTGAGCTTACCAAATGCCTCTACAGGCCGCGAACCGATTGCATTTCCATCGATAGGGATTAATCAATGAGTCAATCCACGTTTGTCCTTCGAGGGATAAATCCCTTGTTGTGGTTACGCCAAAATGTGAGATGTTTGTTAGATCATTGGCCTTTAAGAAGGGTGTTGCCTTGGACGCTGTCTTAACGGGCCTTTAGATTATGTCACATTATTTGTCCCCAACTTATAATGTCGTTTCGTGAGAAAAAAGCTATAAGTAATGACTATATTGATAGGAATTGGAAAGGTGCAAAGCCTTCAATATGGCACATGTCGTTTCGAATCCTGTGAATAATCTCTAATACACTTTATAATGTGCGAAGTCGGAACGAATTGAGGATTGGTGCATTTTTTTCTCAACCATTTTATCTTTTGATAGTGTTAATATGTTCAATGAATGACCCTAAAATAAATGCTTCGTGGGAAGTTGGAGGGATTCAAGCCTTACATTTATCACGCACAATTCTTATTGAAATGTTTCGTCTACTCAAGATTTGCGAAGATCTTGCCTTTTCGGCTATAAATAGAGGTTACACGATTTTGTGCTGCCTCAGAAAAAACTTGCATATTTTTGTGTTTATAAGTTCTTTTTGTCGAGAATCTACTTTCGTAAGAGATTTTCTAACGATGTGTCTGGGACCACAAGACTTGATAATATAGAATATTTCTGCTGATACAAGGCTCCGTCAAGAATGGGATTACTGATGCGAGGTCTCATCATGCCGTTCGATATTCGGATGTCGTGATGGACTCTGTTGCGGTTTTCGTTGGGGTTCTCAACCTTAGAGGGAGGTTTCAGAAGAAATCCCTGCTCTGAGTTGAGTTCGTCGTCTGACTCACGTTTTCCCTGGTCAGGCGATTAGAGGAGTCGTGTTTTCCCTGATGCCATCTTGTACCTTCTTTAACCCATTTTTCGCAGCCTTCTTGTCCCTATTTGGCTACGAATTTTTTTTTTGAAATTCTTTCTTCTTTCTTCCTTCTTCTCTTTTTATTGTTTTTGTATTCTCCAATTCTATCAATTGGCCTTGGTTCGATAGCCTTTTTGTCCAGGGATAATGCTATAAACTTTCTATGTGTTTCTTTTAATGCAATTTGGTCTGATTCAAGGACTTGTAAACCATATTCATTCATATAACCTGATATGTATTCATTATATAAAAATACAAGAAGAGTTTTGTTTTACTTACTTGTCGATCCTTGTTTTTTGCAAAATTTCCATTGGTAGACGCTATGTGTTTGGTTGAGTGATGTAATCGACAAAATGATCATTCGATAGATTTATCAAATAGCATGTCATTTGACAACTCTTACTCATGAGCAAGGTATTTTCAATCCCTTAATAAGGGTAACGATTGTCCAATATGACAAATACTCCACTGTCTTTGACATACTTGTTTATGGAATACTCTCCTTTTTTGTCCTTTTAACCGATGAGATAAGTTATACCCAACCGGGAGATACATCTCTTATTGCTAATATGATTCGATCGATAGAACACTTTATAGGAAGCTCAATTCATAGAGTGGGGCATATCCTCTTAAGAGATATATCTGTTGTTTTGTTCGTTAGAGATCAACCGATAGAATGAGTCGTGTCTATTCATCTGGGAGTTACTTCTCTTATTGTTGACACGCTATGTTTGATAGGAACTATCTGATAGGATGAGCCTTGTCTACTCTTTTGGAAGTCATATCATTTATTGACGATACGCTACGTTCGATAGAAATCAACAGATAGGATGGGTCATACTGTAAATTTAAAACAAAAAATGAAGAATCTTATTTCAAATCCTTTTTCTTTATAAAGAAATAGCACTTGAACCTACATATGGTCGTGATTCTAATCGAATCATGGAACTGAATCGAATCAAATCGTGACCAAAGGTTCAAAGAACTATTAATTGGTTCAAGAATTAAAAATAGAATTTTAATAAAAAAAAAGAATAAAAAACAGAAATGGAACCATATCTAAAGATTCGGTTATAGTGGGATGTGAGATGTGGTGTTAAATTTCTTAACTAAGGTATCAAGTTCGAGTCTTGAGAATGAAAAAAATTATATTGAAAGGGTAGTGCCTGGAATGGATTACTACAAATCTCAAATCAAATTAGTCGAAATATAGTTCTGGATACCGATAGTGTGCATAAAAAAAAGTTCTTATTCCTTATTTTGAAGAACCGAAAACTTTCGGTTTGAACCGTTGAAAATTATGGCTTCGAACCAAGGTTTTTTTTAATATATATATTTTTTAATTTATTAGCCGCAAAATAAATGAAATTAAAAGTTGAAATGTTAAAATACTATTATTGTTAGTTTGAAAGTGTAAGTAAAATTTTCTATTTTAATTAATATTAAATCTAATATAGTCATTAAAATTCATTTATAAAATACATATATTTTATATTAGAAAAAAATTTAAATAAATTATTTTATTATAATTTTGTTTTTAAAATCAAAATCAAAATCAAAACTGAAATCATTTGAAATCGAAATTCGATAGTTTTAAAATTGGAATAAGAACTGGCGTTTCAGAATCAAAATTGAAACCTTCGAATTCGATTTCCCTAAATCAAAAAAATGGAGGCCCATGTTTCGGAAATTGTGGCCAAGTCTACCATC
Organism: Dillenia turbinata; assembly: GCA_037126225.1. Lineage (NCBI taxonomy): Eukaryota > Viridiplantae > Streptophyta > Magnoliopsida > Dilleniales > Dilleniaceae > Dillenia > Dillenia turbinata. The sequence continues at coordinate 14,992,069 of JBAMMX010000017.1, forward strand.
AAAGCCAGTTGGTTCTCCCGAAATGCTTCGAGGCTTGGTGCGAGGTTTATATAAAGGCCGTTTTGATAATGATATTCGGAATTGAATCAGACAAGGCCCAATGAGGCCCATATTCTTATATAGATTAATGGGATGGGCCCAACTGGGTCCAATCAGACTAGGTCCATTTGTGAGCCCATTCTTTCACTTGTCTCACACGTGCAAACTCAACCTACTTAAACAACATTTTGCCGAAAACCCTAACCCTAACACAAACCTCTCTATTTTCCCTTCCCGCAGCGAGAGAAGAGAGAGAGAGAGAGTCGAAGATGCAGATCTTCGTGAAAACCCTAACTGGGAAGACGATAACCCTAGAGGTTGAGTCCTCCGACACCATCGACAATGTCAAGGCCAAGATACAAGACAAGGAAGGCATCCCTCCAGACCAGCAACGCCTCATCTTCGCCGGAAAGCAGCTCGAGGACGGCCGAACCCTTGCCGACTACAACATCCAGAAGGAGTCGACTCTCCACTTGGTGCTTCGGCTCAGGGGAGGAGCAAAGAAGAGGAAGAAGAAGACCTACACTAAGCCCAAGAAGATCAAGCACAAGAAGAAGAAGGTGAAGCTCGCGGTTCTCCAGTTCTACAAGGTCGATGACTCTGGGAAAGTTCAGCGGTTGAGGAAGGAGTGCCCCAATGCTGAGTGCGGCGCTGGTACGTTCATGGCTAATCATTTTGATAGGCATTACTGTGGCAAATGTGGTCTCACCTATGTTTATCAGAAGGCTGGTGGTGATTGATTGATTGATTAGAGAGATACCCATATAGATTATGATTAGTTAATCGTTGAAAGCTCCTTTAGGTCTTATGTTTAAGGTTTATTTTCTCATGAATTAATTGCATTCTCCAATGTTTCTTTTTCATGTTATTGTTAATGTTATCAACTTTGATATCCTATGAATTAGGTTATTGAAAAATTTACAATGATGTTTCATTTTCCTGATATTTTGTCCATTTGGTGTCTATCTGCTGATTTTTATATTGTTGTGCTCATTATTTTCACTTATTGAGATTTTGCAATTTGTATTTTGTTTAAGTTCTGTTTCTCTGAGGAGGAACGCAGTGGAAATTCCCTGTTGCGTCTATCGTTCTTATTGTTCGTATGCTATTCATCAAAGCAATTGAGCAGGATTATTGTGCTTGTCCTTGTTAATGATTGTGTTGATCAGAAGGCTGGTGGTTATTGAGATATGTAGGTGAAAGCTTCTTAACTCTTCTGATAAGGGTTTACTTTCCCATGAATTAATCCCATTTTGTTAGGGTTTTTTTATTTTGGGTGGTTACCAACTTTGATATCTTATGATTTAGGTTTTGGAGAATTTCAACAATGATGTTTCATTTCCTGATTTTTCTATTGATTCTTATAATTTTGCCTATTTGATGTCTATCTTGTGATGTTTAGGTTTTTTGGTTTTCATATGCTTTTTTTCTGCTCAGTATTGTTACTGATTGAGATTTGGGAATTTGTAATTTGGTTTAATTCTGATCCCTTTTGGAGGAGGGATGTAATGGAAATTCCCGCCAATCCACCATTTTCATCTTTACTCCTAGCACTACCTCTCTCTCTCTCTCTCTCTCTCTCTCTCTCTCTCTCTCTCTCTCAATTTCGCTCTCTCTCTCCTCTCCCTTGCGGCCAGTAAAATCATCACCCCAAAATCAGAATTTGAAAGGTAAATTATCCCATTTGACAATAAGTCCTGACTTGTTAGAGCTTTACAGGTAACTCTTGATTTTCACCTGTTGACATTATTGTTGTTTTCAAAATGCTAGAATAGGATACTAGGTGTGTGTTTTTTAATTTGATCACTATATGAAAAATCTAACTAATTCGGTTTGAGCAGTTGTCGGATCCAATTTAGGGGTTGGTGTTTTTCATTTTCAAGATCTGAGCTTGAGATCTTGATCAGTGGATACCGAGAATTTGATTATTTGAGGCTTATTTTTGGAAATACGGGAACGAGTTGGAAACGGGGAAAACGGTTGAGACATCACAATGGATTTGGTGCTTTTCCCATGTGTATTGAAGATGTCTGTAACAATAGAACCAAAATTGAAATGTAACGGCTAAGTGGCCAACAACCCAAAGTGTCTTAACCAACAAGTTAGTTAGTTTCAGTGCAATGATCAATTGGTTCATGTTGTTAGGATGGTTGTGTAACAGAATGATCAACAAATGTATAAAAGAATAAGGAAAGGCAATGAGGACAGACTTCAGGGGTTTTGATAGTTTCTCTCTCTTAGTAATTTCTCTCTCTCTCTACTAATCTGTCTCCTTCCGCCTCCTGAATTCTCTCTCTTCCTCCCTCTTTTATCCTCATTAACACTCTTCCATTGATATTCAACCTCATTATCCACGATTCTACCATATTGCAGTAACTTTTCCTATGCTCTGTTCTTGTGTCATGACACTCTGTTTTCATGTCCCTTTGTGAAGTTGAGACTCAAGATTCAATTCTTCCTTTCTTGGATTGGGTTGTTACAAATTGGTATCAAAGCAAACCTTCCTTGGCAAATCCTTGACATCAAAGAACGAATACAAGAGATGGCCATGGAAATCCAAGATAGTTATCTTCGATTGAAACGAAGCATGGATGAATTTGATCAAAAATTGGAAATTTTGATGGCAATTTTTGATAATGGATTCAACACCCTCATGAAAATATTGAACAAAGACAATCGCGAAGGACATGAAAGAATGTGGTATGATATACCTCCATCTCTAGCTTCTGTTTCAATTAGTCCCCCTCTAGAAAAAGATTCATCTGGTCCTGCCTATCAAGCAAATTCACCCGGAAGCAATGAATTGAACTCAACAACTCAGTCAAATCGACCAGATCTCCATCTCCCACTTGCATCTCCACCCTTTAAGGTTTCCTTTGCTCTAGAAGCAAATAAAGAACTTAAATCATCTATGTCACCCGCTACATTGACAGTACTACCTCCGTTTACTTAGCTCCTCCACCTGTAACATTTCAAGATAATTCTCTGACCATGCCACCTGTTATTCTGAAAAGAGTGGCACCAACTGATAGTGGTTCTATCTCTTGTCCATTTACTCCGGTACCAATTGTATCATTCCCAAAGACATCGCAAGGGAATCCTCCTTTAATCCACCCTAATTTACAAGGATCAACACTTGTTATTCTACACTTTATCAAAGATTATGAGATGAATAGAGCATATACTGGATTTCAAATTCTTGGGGTTAATATTGCTAATGATGGAAAGGAATATGAATTTGATGCTCCAGTCAAGTTGTCGGACAAACATCTCCATTTTTCTCTCATTAGTCTCTCTACAACTCAAGTTACATTTCTTGTTCGTTTTCATCACCTTATTTCTTAGCACAAATGCAAAACTTGGTGCAAGATTCATAGATTCAAAATCTCAATTTTTGATTTTTCATCCTTGAGGGCAAGGATGCTCTCAATGGAGGAGGAAATTGTAACAATAGAACCAAAATTGAAATGTAACGGCTAAGTGGCCAACAACCCAAGCTGTCTCAACCAACAAGTTAGTTTCAGTGCAATGATCAATTGGTTCATGTTGTTAGGATGGTTGTGTAACAGAATGATCAACAAATGTATAAAAGAATAAGGAAAGGCAATGAGGACAGACTTAATGGGTTTTGATAGTTTCTCTCTCTCTTTGTAATTTCTCTCTCTCTCTACTAATCTGTCTCCTTCTTCCCCGCATGAATTCTCTCTCTTCCTCCCTCTTTTATCCTCATTAACACTCTTCCATTGATATTCAACCTCATTATCCATGATTCTTCCATATTGCAGTAATTTTTTCTATGCCTTGTTCTTGTGTCATGACACTCCGTTTTCATGTCCCTTTGTGAAGTTGAGTCTCAAGACCCAATTCTTCCTTTCTTGGGTTGGGTTGTTACAATGTCTTATGTTGCTTTGCTTTCATGTGTGCCTCATAACTAGTAATGCTTATCCAAAGACGCCTTTTGGCCCTTATGTTATGGTTGGGCCCAGTACTTCTTGAACTTTATTGTTCGTTGGTGCAACAAGGCCGTGAATAATTATCCTCTTAAAATTTTCTTTTATTTTTTTTTGGTAGAGAAAAGGACACACAAGCAAAACAGCAGGCACAGAAACAAGCACACCAAAACAAACACCACTACTGCTAACCAGGAGAAGTAACTTTCCTCCGCATCCTCTCCACCCCATGTTTATCCTCTTCAAGAAGCTTAAGAATGGAACCACCCGGAGGCTCTCTCAGCTCCAACACTCTAACATGCTCAGAAATGCCCCAAAGCTTAAGAATGCACCAACTCTCTCAGCTCCAACACTCTTTTTCTTTCTGTTAAAGTGTTTGGCTTTTATATTTTTACCCCCCTTAAATTTCTACGGAGTAACATTTACCCCATTATCCCAGCGAGAGGTAGGCTGGTAAAAATTTTGAAATAAATACATTAATGAAGAAAATGTGAACTGAATTTGTTTTTAAAGAGAGAAAATTAAGAAATATTAAATTTAAAGAGAGAAAATTTACAATAATTTATGAGAAAATTAATATATTTAGTTAAAAAAAAATGTATTCAGAGAAGAAAATGTGAATTAAATTGATGAGAAAATTAATGTATTTAATTTTTGAGAGAAACTAAATTTAGATTTATTGATAGAAACTAGCTTTATCAATGAAAACCACCCAAGTCCTATAGTGTTTATTGTAGGTAGAAGTAGGCAAAGGTATAAAAGTCGTTCAAATGACTATTTAAATATCAAATCAAAAGACAATTTTCAAGTCGTGCGGATTATATTTTTTTCCTTAAGAATCAATGAATCACTTAGCTAGATGGATGCATTTTGGCCATTAATTGAATGCTAATGAGTCAAGCCTAACATCATAAGATAACATATATGACAAGTATATTTATGAGGGACATTTATGAGCAATATAAGTAAATAGGGCATACGAGTTCAACAATAGTGTTTCGTACTTGGTGCCGAGTATACCCTTCGTGGGCTTGGCAGATTTTGAAGTGGAGGAATAAAGGCATTTTTTGAGGAGGTTTAACTTAAACATAAACTCCATTCTGATGATTTGTATAAAACAGATGATGTTATTTAGATGGGTAGATAAACTTTTTTCTTAAAAGGAAGACTAAAAATGTTCATTAGGTAAAGCCAAATGCCTCATATTATGGGTCGGATCAAGCTGAATTTGGATGGAAGTAGAATATGGCTGACGGCTTCAACAGCAACGTTGTGTGCATAGAAACTAGTTTCATGTGCCTACCAAAATAAAAAAAAAAAAAACTAGTTTCATGTGTGCCTCATCATTGATCAGTAGAACTTGTAATGCTTCTTAAATCAGACGTTGATTAGCTTTAACTCAATTAACACTATTCTCTTTCCCCATTATAATAGACTTGAATTCAAGTTCTAGTATATATATATATTAAAAAAAAAAAAAAAAAAAAAAAAAATATTATGCAAAGACTCTTTTGGCCCATATGATATTATTGGGGCCAGTATTTCTTGAACCCAAAAGTTGCAAAGGATCCATTCCCTCAAAGTTTGAGATAACTTTTAGGATATTCCGATACATAAAAAGCCTGAATGCGCTTATCGTGCATTTCTTTTCACATGTCCATACATTGTCGTTACATGTTTTTGAGACCTTATTTATTTTTCATTCAACTTTTTACACTTTTTTTCGACCATTTCTTTTGTTTATATCTTTTATCTTTTTAAAACCATACTTTAGTTTTTTTTTATTCAAATTCTTACACTTTTTTTATCCCTTTTTTTACTTAGCTTATTCATCTTTTTAAAACTATAATTTTTTTTTTTATTCGGTTCATTTCACTTTTTTAAACCTACTTTTTCGTCTAAATCTTTCATCTTTTTGGAACAAAGATTTTTCCTATTTTGTTTTTTTGGCCCCCCATAGATGGTCGTTTTTTTATTTTTAGACATAGTTTTTTATTTTTTTTTTCATTCAGCTCCCTTTTTTTTAATTTTTTAACCCAACTTTTTTTTCTCTTAAATCCTCCATCTTTTTGGGTCATAAGTTTCTCCCTTTCTTGGTGTCACAGATGGTCATCCTTTTATTTTTAGACCACAATTTTTTTTTTTATTTAAGTCCTTGCATTTATTATTTTTTGATACAATTTTTTTCCTTTAGGTCGCTCATTTTTTTTAGACATAGGTTTTTTTCCTATTTTAGCCCCATTTGTCCATTTAGGTCCTTATTTTTTATCCAGTTTTTTTTTTCACTTTAATCCTTCGTCATCCTTTTTGAATATAGGTTTTTACTCTTTTGTTTTTTTGACTCCTCAGATGGTCGCCTCTTTATTTTTAAACCATAATTTTTTAATTTTTTTTCCATTTAGGTCCTTGCTTTTTTTTTTTACCCTTTTTTCCTCGTGAGTTCTTCATTTTTTTTAACATAGGTTTTTTCTCTTTTTTGTTCCCACATATAATCGTCTCTTTATTTTTATTATCTTTTTATTTCGCTTATTACCTTTTTTTATCTCGTTCTTTAGCTTTTTTTAGAATTCTAGTAATTAGACTCTTTTTTTTTTTCCTTTCAGTGATATACGCTGTATTTTCACTAATTTGGACAATAATTTAGTTTAAATATTGAGTGAATTATAAATCTAATAAATATTTGTATAATAAAAAAATAAATTCCATGTTTTGTGGGCACCTCGTGCGTTAGCGTGGGGTTAGCGTGGGGCAATAACTAGTCTTCCATAAGAGGAGAAAGGCCGTGAATAATTATCCTCTTAAAATTTTATCTCTTTTAAAGCATTTGGCATTTATATTTTTTCCCCTTAAATTTCTATGAAAGTAACAATTACTCCCATTATACTAGTGAGGGTAGGCTAATAAAAATTCTGAAATAAATACATTAATGAAGGAAATGTGAACTAAATTTGTTTTAAAAGTGAGAAAATTAATAAATATAAAATTTAAATAAACAAAATTTAAAATAATTTACTTCTTCTAGAATTAGAAAATTAATGTGTTTAGTTTCAAATAGAGAAAACTTAAAATAATGTGTTTAGAAAAAAATGAATTAAATTGATTTTTTATAGAAAAAATTAACATACTTAGTTTTAGAGAGAAAAACTAAATTTGATTTTTTAAAAAAAAAAATAAAAGAAGAAAAATTAAAATAAATATGTTATGAAATCGATTTTTTAGAAACAAAATTAATGTATTTAGTTTTAGAGAGGAAATAACTAAATTTCATTTTTTAGATAGACAAAACTTAAAATAAATGTGTTTAGAGAAAAAGAATGTGAACTATTTTTTTTGTGAGAGACAATTAATGTTCAAAAAAACTAATTTTGGTTTTTATAGAGAGAAAAAAATCTAAAATCAATGAATTTGGAGAGAGAAATTGTGAATTAAATTGATTTTTAAAGAGAAAATTAATGTATTTAGTTTTAGAGAGAGAAAGATAACTAAATTTTGTGTTTTAGAGATACAGGACTTAAAATAAATATATTTTGACAGAGAGAAAATATGAATTAATTTTTTTAGTGAGAGAGAATTAATGTGCTTAGTTGTAGAAAGAGAAATACTAATTTTGGTTTCAACATATTTGAAAAGAGAAAATATGAATTAATTTTTTTTTTTTGTTTAATTCAATTCATATGGACGTCTATTCTTTTTGTGTCCATGTTGTGAACTTCATGGAAGTCAAGATGTCAAGTAGTCTTCAAGGGCAGCGAATTCCAACTAGAGAGAGCTCTTCATCTTGATGTAGGTTATGCTAAAAACCCTTTTGTGGCTGTCGCTCGAAGCCAAGAATCTACCTATAAGATGGGTCGGTGGATTTGTAGGTGTTCTCTTCCATAAGGTTGCTACAAATTCAATACGGATGATTTTGTCTATTTACACTCTAGATTTGGAGAGCATGGATTTTGAGCTCTTGATTTTACAGCCAATTTGGGAATTGTCGACCTTGATCTTGCCGAGATTCATGCATTCTATGAAGGGCTTCAAATCTTGATGGATCATAAGTATTCTCCTGTGATCATAGAGGTTGACTCCAAAACGGTGGCAACAATGTTGAAGTCTTCTAGTCCAATCTCTTATTTTAACTCTCACTTATTGAATGAGTGTAGAAATCTAATTCCAAAACTTTCAATTTGTGATATTCAATATATCCCTAGAGAAGGAAATATTTGTACTGATGCTATGACGAAGTTGGGACACAGAGTTCCTCCAAGGGTTCATAGGTTTCACTCGCCTCCCAGTGAGATTCTTCGTTTTCTAAAAAATGATGTAAGGGGCATAGCCTCCTTTAGAAGCCAAGTGTGTTTTTTTGTCCTCTTCTTGCAACAAATATATAAATATATATATATATGAATTAAATTAATTTTTTGATAGAGAAAATTAATATGTTTATTTTTTTACTAAAAACCAATTTTAGTTTTTATTAAAGAGAAATGTATCTGCGGGGGAGAAATGTTAATTAAATTGATTTGTTTAGGAAAAAAATTAATTTATCTTTAGTTTAAAAGAGAGAAAATTAAATTTTGTATTTTTAAGAGAGAGAATTTAATTAATTTGTTTAGAGAGAAAATATTAACTATATTGATTTAACTATCGAATATGTTTTTCTGACTTTTTATCTCATATACGAAATACTATCTTTATTTAATCAAATAAAGGGAAAAAAGAAATATTACGGAGCACTTCTTAAAATATTGCCCTCATAATTTTTTCTTATAATATATCTCAAACTACTAAACATGTAGTTAGTGAAATTCATGTAGCCTTGACTCTGACATTACTGTTGGTTTGAAACTGCTGGAATAGGCTGCTGGAAATTGATTATTTGGGGTTTAGTTCAGGTAATGTGTGCGAAGGGCGTGAATTGGTATTTAAAATTATAATTTAATTAATTTGAATTAAATGTTGCTGGTGTCTATTTTAAGAGATACTTTTTTTTTAACGTAATTTTTTTGTTTTTAAATTTTAAATTTTAAATTTAATTAAAAATTTTAATATTCTTACTTAAAACATTTTTGCCATTTAAGTTGGAAACGGTGAAGAGTTGACAATTCAAAAGTATCAAATGTCAGACATTTTAAATTTTCAGAAGGTTGCCACAAATTCCTTCTAGAGCCCGTAGAATAATTTTCTTGAAAATAAGGAGCTTGGGGTCGCCTCTCTGTTCCCGGTGACAGAACAAGCAAGGGAAAAACTTTTTTTGCATCGATGCATGTCTTTTTTTTTTTTTTTTATTTAGTCATCACTCAGTATTTGAAATTTCACTCTAACTAATCCGGATCGACCTATTATCGGATTCTTTATAGAGAGAGGTCTCCCAATATTGATTTTTACGTTCTTATAGTGGTTCGAATCTTCAATCATAGTTAAGTGACTGAAATTTCTTTTCAATTATGTCACCGAATATCAATGCAATGATGCATATCTTCACAAAGGAAAGGATGGACGCCTTAGGAATTATCAAAATGCATTGAGTACACCAACAATGTCAATACCTTACGATTATTTTTTTTAGTGTTATATCAATCAATATCTAGAATTACATTTCGATTAATTCGATTCGAGCGCTTATCAGATCCATTCGTCATGATTATTTGATAAAAAGGATCATAGAGACACAATAAACCTGCTGCTGCAGAGAGATGCCAAGGTCATCTCAACCCTTTAGTCAGTCACTTATTCCCATTATCAGTAGCTATAATCGAGTTCCAGGAAAACTTTTGGCACTGCCACATCAATTATTTTTTTTTTTCATATAAAATATTGGTATCTGATAATCATATCAGTTTTGACTGAATCTAATTCAAGATGGGTTAGCCTCTTCAACTAGCCATTATCAGCTTGTTGGAAAAAATAACTTTATGCAAAACCATCCCAAACATCGTATTAAATTATCGGAATGAAAACTTAATAACTGAAATTGAAATTCAGATTAGATAGAAATGTATCTGATTCCATAATCGGAGACTGAATATGATGAAATCTTGATTCGACTTTCGTCTGAACAGAGTCCTGGGTACGGTCTTTCACGTTATATTTATTCTCACCAATTCTCTCTATATGATAGGGGTATTAGGGAGAAGAGTAATGTATTGACCCGAGGACCATAACCTTATTTATAGTTGTAGGGTGACTTTTACCTTTCAAAACTGTCTGTTCAGATTATGACAGCTGTCCTTAAATCACCCTTAGACATTCTCTATTTAACCCATCATAAATAGTAAATGTCTATTAGTATCTACACATTAATTTATTTCTATATCCTTTGAAATAGTTAAACCCAATTATAGAATTTTTTAAATTTATCATATCACTTTCATATAGATTTAACTCACCCTTAGACATTCTCTATTTAGCCCATCATAAATAGTAAATGTCTATTAGTATCTACACATTAATTTATTTCCATATCCTTTGAAATAATTAAACCCAATTATAGAATTTTTTAAATTTATCATATCACTTTCATATAGATTTAACTTATGAATTTGACAGTATATAATACATAATTATTTTTGATTCAACACATCTAACACTTGCCAACCAACTCTAGTTGATTGTCAAGTTAAATACGAAGCCAATCCATTGGCAAGTTACGGGAGTGGTAATGGTATGCCGATTCAGAGAAAAATGAGCATCCAACGTTATTTCCAACAGTTGTGAGTTCATAACGGTGCCCATTCCAGAGGAAAATGAGCAATTAAACAGTTGTTTTCCTGAAAGACATGTGATTTTCAAAAGATATTAAATATTATGCCCTATGGTATACACATAAAATGTCCACAAAAGTGGCAGTTTTGTTTTAGAAACATATACACCATAGAATTTATTTATTGTTTATTAAAAAAGCTTTAGTACCCTCCACTCATATATGATGGACAGACAACTATTGATTCACCAATAGAGAATCGATCTAATGGGATAGAGTATTAGGTTTCTTAACAAAATCTCAAGTTCAAAACTTAAAAATGATAAAAACTACGTTAGAAACATCGTTTCCTAAAAAGAACTTATATAGATACTCGAATTGAATTAATTAGGAATCCTCGTAATTGAAAAAATGAAGTTCAGTTGGCTTAACAAGTTAAGGACCAAGGTTGGATGGACGTTACAAGTTGAGATTACACCAACCTAGTACCCTGGACTATACGGTAATTTTTTTCAATTTTCATACAAACCGAAGACCTAAAATTAGTTCATTCACTTAATATTGTAAGTACATATTACAATATGAGAACTGCGTCAACAAATTCTTTTTTTTTTAATAAGAAAATATAATCAAGCAGGATCAAATCAAGAAAAAGAGAATGGAAGTATGGAGGTTTTACTGTTTGAGCTGTCCCTGAAAGCCCAAACAAATTCTTTATAATAGGGTTATTTCTCAGACCTTCCTTAATATTTCTAATGATAATATTAATATATATATATCTTTTCAATGTTAAGATTTAGTAACAAAAACATCCGAAGTATTATTAACATCTATACTATTATTAGTGTATGTGATAAGAGAGATCTAACACAATTAGGGTCAAAACTATACGAAACTTATAAAAGAGTGCACCGTAATTAGAAATTTTCATTGATTTGTTGAAAATTTCAATAAGATAATGACATGCTTAATAAATAAATAAATAAATAAATAAATAAAACCATCAGTAATATATTGTTCTCCAAGACACTTAATTTTGATTTAAAACTCAATTTTAATCGTAGCATTTTTGCAAAAATATAGTTACTATAAATCTGATTAATTTGCCTTGAAAAACTACAAGGATGAACTTGTTGTCAAATTGTAAGACTTAGAATGATTTAGCTACTTTTACAAACATCAAAAACATTCGTTTGATTGAATCCAAATATTAAGAATTTGTGGTATAATTTTTTCATTCATAAAATAACATGAAAAATAGTATCACCTTTGGCTAAAAAATTGAATTTTATCCAATAAATTTTTTTTAAAAAAATCCTCATAAGTATTTTAATTAAATTAAGTGCCAAACCATTATCCAATAAATTCTTTTGTGGAAGCTACCCTTGTCCAATAATTACACCGCAGGACAAATAAGCATTTGAAAATTTTCATGAATTTTTTTTTTTTATAACAAACAAAAGCATTTTTCTTAGAAGGAAAGTACTTTAATTGATTGATTTGAATGGGTTTGAAATTTAAAATAATAATAATAATAAGCGGAAAAGAAAAGGAAAGAGCATCAAAGTTTTTTTTTTTTTTTTTTGGAAGTTAAAGAGTATTAGACCTTAGTTGGACTTGAGCAGTAGAATAACAAAAACAGACCAAGGTGTTGTTGGTCTAATATTAATGCTAAATTCTCTTGACCAACTTTTCGAATTCAAAGTATTAAAATAATAATAATAATAATAATAATAATAATAATAATAATAATAATAACAAAAATGTATTACAACAATGGGCCATAAATCCGGGCCCAAATTAATCCAATTCAAGTTTGTAGTGTATAAGTCCAGTCTCTTGCTGACCCACCATACTCGTTCTTCTTCACATTTATTTCGGATTTCTGTTGTGCAAGATTCATGCCAATGAATAGCTAAAACAGCAACGAAGTATTGAACGAAATTTTGAGGAGAGAGAGATGAGGAAAGAGGTGGTGGTGGTGGCGGCACTGAGTGCAACGGCGGTGGCAATAGCCGTTGGAGTAGCCGTAAGATGTTGGAAGAGGAAAGATGAGAGAAGATGGAGAAAATCACAACGCATTCTTCGAAGGTTTGCTACAAAATGTGCCACTCCTGTCCCTAAGCTTTGGCTTGTTGCGGATGCCTTAGTGGCTGATATGGATTCTTCCCTCTCTTCCACTTCCCCTCCTACCACCACCACGCTAGACATGCTCATCGCCTATACTAATTCCCTTCCTACGGGGTATTCTCTCTCTCTCTCTCTCTCTAATTTTTGTACTCGAAAAATGCTATTTATTTGACAATAATTATTGTGATAATTTTTATAACTAAAATGACTTACTAACAGGAGATAAAAATTTAAGAAAAAAACTATATATTTATAAATTTAAAAATTATAATTCTAAATATTTTTGTCTACAAAAATTAGAACTTTTGTTGACAGTCCCTTTGCCCCTAATAAAAAAAATAAATAACCCACTAAAATTGAATTTTAGCCCACTTGAAAATGTAAATGGTCGCTAATATTAAAAGAAAAAATGTTATGTTTCTCGTCTTCAAGAATTTCCTCCATAGCTGTATTGATTGCATTGCTTGCAAAAGGGGGAAGGCAGCTATACACATCTAATAAGAGTTATAGCATAATTATTGTTCGCTAAAATAGTCACTAAATCATTAGTAAAGAATAGGTATACCAATACAAAGATGTGCTCAAAACTTGAATGAAATCTACTCATCAATTTAACATGTTAACTGTGAAGAATGATTTTGTTTTTGTGCATCCTGTTACAGAGAAGAGAAAGGATTGTTTTATGGAGTGAATTTGAGAGGAGCAAATTTCTTGATAGTGAGGGCAAGACTTGGAGGCAGAAAAGAAAGTATAACTGAGCTACAGAGGGAAGAGATCTCAATTCCCCCTAATGTGATTGCTGGATCAACGCAGGTGAGTGTGTAAGTTTAACCTTTTGGACCACCAGGGAGTAAGGTCTGGATTCGCTCTATTTGGAGCATTTTTAGTACTAAAGTAATCCTTTATAAAAACTTTTATAAACAGATTGAATATATACCTAATTACTTATACTTTATATAGGAATTCATCCAGATTGAATATAAACCCAATGTTATTATCTTCTTAGTTACCACATCATTGACCCAATAATCTGAAGTCACACCCATTAATTAAACTTGGATTTTTAGGGTTTGGGGGGTGGGGGGAGGTCTTATACAGGTACCTCAACTTCAACACTCTTAGTTATGGTCTAAATATTCATGTTACAAATTTTGCAGGAATTATTCAATTACATCGCCCTAGAGTTGGCGAAATTCACTTCAACACATGCAGAGAATTCAAATGACACAAAACTGGGCTTTACTGTATCTTATCCTGTGGAGCAGGCTGAAGTTTCGGATACCAATGCTATTAAGTGGAAGAGTTTGTCTGCTGATGACAAAGTTGAGTTCGTTTTTAAGTTTATAACTTTGTCCAATCATAACCTAATGTTCTACTTGTCAAAAACATTCTTAAATTTGGTCTGACTCCAATGCATTGTGGGACTACCAAAATCAGGTTGGGAAAGACCTGGTAAATGAGCTCAACCAAGCTTTGGAGAAGAACGGAGTAAACATGCGAGCTGTTCAATTGGTAAGTAGGTTATTGTTTTCATTTCTTAATCAATTAAATGCAAACACGTGTTCCTGTCTTGAACAGGTTAATGATACTGTCGGAGACTTGGCTGGTGGCCGATATTATAAAAATGAAAGTGTGGCTGCAATCACCCTAGGAATGAGCACAAATGCTGCATATGTTGAGCCAGCACAATCTGTTTCCAAATGGCAAGGATCATCCCCTGAAGAAGGCGAAATGGTTAAGTGTAACTAGAATTTGTGATTTACATTAGGGGCATATATGGTGCAACACTTGATGCGTGTGCTTTAAAGAATTGCAGGTCTTGGACATGGAGTGGGGAGATTTCAACGCTTCATGTCTCCCAGTGACTGAATTTGATATCTCTTTAGACACAGAAAGCTCGAATCCTGGAAAACGGGTATTACCCTAATCCCAAATAAAATAAAATAAAATAAAATAGTAGTACAAACAAGATTTGATCCCAGAACATCTGTGTACCATGTCAAGCGTCTTTACCAGCTAAATTAAATAACACTAATACTCATCCTCTAAGTGGTTTGCTTGTTTTTGAGTTTCCTCCTTTTTCTTTTCCTCAGACTTTTGAGAAGCTAATTTCAGGAATGTATTTGGGAGAAATTGTGAGGAGGGTTTTGTTGAAGATGGCTCAAGAAGCTGCACTTTTCGGAGATGACATGCCTCCCAAACTCAAAACTCCTTATCTTCTAAGGTACAAAAAGTTTTTTTCTTTATTTTCCATATGAGTTGTAGTTATTATTATTATTTTGTATATTCTCCCCGTGTTTAAATAGAGAGAAAATTTTTAGAATTTAATTAGTGCAGGAAAATATTATTAATTTTTTTGTATCTTAATAACTCAATCAAAGATAAACAACATAAATTTTATATTCCTAAATATTTGACAAAAATGTCGGCTTTTGGAATAGGTCTCCTGATATTGCTGCAATGCATCAAGATACATCAGAAGATCATGATGTAGTTGCTGAGAAATTGAAGGAAATTTTCGAGGTGAAAAAAAAAAAGAAAAAATTCTTGTTGACTCGTAAAGCTCATCTTGTACTAATTTATTACCTATTACAAACTTGTTCATAAATGTTTTATATTTGTGAGTTTTAGATCACAAGCACTACACCGATGGCGAGAGAGATTGTGTCTGAAGTGTGTGACGTAGTTGCAGAACGCGGTGCGCGTCTTGCAGGAGCGGGCATTGTGGGGATTTTGAAGAAACTTGGAAGAATTGAGACAAGGAAAAGTGTGGTGACCGTGGAAGGTGGGCTATACGAACATTATAGACTTTTCAGAAATTATGTTCATAGCAGTGTCTGGGAAATGCTAGGGAATGATCTCTCAGACAATGTAATTATTGAGCATTCTCGCGGTGGGTCTGGTGCTGGAGCTCTGTTTCTTGCAGCTTCCCAAACCTACAATTCTGATATCTAGAAACTTATGCTTTTAAGCATACATCGTAACAAGTATTTTTTATCAAAATAAAAATAGGGTTAACAAGATACAATTAGAGCTGTGCTAGGATTGGTTGTGGACAGGGAATGGCAATCGCGCCTGGACTGGACCCGAGCAAGAAGGTTCTGACAAAACATAGAGAAGAGAAAATTGAGAGATTCAATAATAGTAGCTTGCTGGTGGGTGTTTGCACCATTGCTTCCCCCGGAAAGCCCAATTTGAATAATTAGCTTAGTTTGACTTGGCTCACCCTACCCTACCAAGACCTAATTTGGATAATTAGATTAAGAATAGATTACAATTTGCTTGCTTTGCACCACCGAGGACAAAGTAAAGATAACCAATGAATCTTTGGGAATTATCCCGACATAAGCTTTATATCATGGAGTAATAAATCAATCGTCTACAGAACAATTTATTTTAAATCCATCACTTGGTCTCAAGCTTGAATCTCTTAAGCTTTCTATGGCAGCTAGTGTAGATTTATTCCCTCAACTAATCCGAGTCTTTGGAGCTTCGAGCTCTCTATAACCACTAGCCTAGATTAATTCTTACCCGAAAGCATGAACTTCACCTTCGGCCTTCACTGCAATTCTCATAAACTTGGCGGTTCTTGTTGGTTGTGTGCGTGTGTGTTGGGACCTGTAACAACCAGAGCCCAAATAAGATAAGCCAACTAGCTATTGTTTTCAAAATGTGACAAGAAAACAGAGCATGTTGGGAGCAGGAGAGTGGGAAATTGTTGACTGTGATAGTGAATGTTGTAGTGGCTGTAAATGGATGGATTTGAAGGATTAATGTATGGAGAAGAGTTTAGCATGAGAATTGAGCAAAAAAAGGGTAGAGAGAGAAAGAGAAGTTAGAGAAAGAGAGAGAGAGAGAGAGAGAGAGAGAGGGAGAAGAGAGTAGAAGATACAGAGGAGAGAAGTTGAGAAAGAGCAAGAACATTCATTTCATTTTTCATGCCTTCTGGATTTTCCTCCTTTTATGCACAATCAAGAACAACTTTTACAACCAATCTAACAATTCTAGCTAATCTTGATTACAGTTACAAATTCGCCTGTTGTAGTTGGGTTTGCCGAAGGTTAGTTGGGCAAAGAGCTGTTGCATTTGAAATCTTGAAGTAGTCTGTTACAATATCTCCCCTCTTTCGAAATCCTTGTCCTCAAGGATTAAAGTTTGGGAACTGGGACTAAACAAATTCTATATTCTTGATTCCTCCTAGATCCTAGCTCTTGCTCATCTCAGTTTTCCTTTGTTTAACAAGCTCTAACGCCTACTCTTGCAGGATTGCAATTTCGAAGACTTGAAACAAGGTAGTTGGTTTCAACATTCTTAGCATTGGTTTGATTTCATCTTTAACTCCACTTATGAAACTTAAGATGAAGTATAATTCAGTTAGCTGAGGATTGTTTTTACAACAGTATTGATCAAAGTTCCTCAAACATTTCCTGATATTCTGAAGCTGTTGGAGTTTGTTAAACTCCTTTACTTCATCTTGCATTCCTTTAGATTCAAACCTTTGACATAATAGATAGGAAAACTCTTCACATCTTAATTCCTTCCTTGATTGCTTGATCCCTTAGTACCAAATTTTCACTTTTTCTTCAAGATACATCTCTACCGTATCAACCCATTGAGAACTAAGAATTTGATACATGGAAAAAAAATTAGGGCATTTCCTTAACCACACTCGTAAATTGTCCCCGGTAAAGAGAGGAAGCTCCACCCTAGGTGGGTTAGAAATTACTGCTTGAGGATTGTAGTCTCTTTTGCTTGTAGGAATTTCTTCATCTGTTTTCATCCTACCCTTAATAGGTGTGGATAAGATTGGAGAATTCAGACTTCTCTCGGTACGGACTTCATCAAGTTTTTCTCGTTGGTTTGACTGCAGGTAAGCACAGATTGAAGCATCAATACTTGCCATGAAAACGTCTATTTTTTCGTTTTGTTCTTCGAATCTTTTGTCTATATACAATCGTTGTTCATCTATTTTAGCTTCTAGTTTCTTGTGTTGATCTTCTTGGATATGTTGTCCTGTTCCCTCTACCATGGTTAATCAGGTCCAAGAATCTCAGGCTTTGATACCAAATTTGCAACAACCCGAACCCAAATAAGATAAACTAAAGCCAACTAGCTATTGTTCTCAAAATGTGACAAGAAAACAGAGCATGAACAGGGAAATGGGAAACTGTTAACTATGATAGTGAATGTTGTAGTGGCTATAAATGGATGGATTTAAGGATTAAGGTATGGAGAAGAGTTTAGAATGAGAATTGAGCAGAAAAATGGGAGAGAGGGAAAGAGGAATTAGAGAGAGAGAGGGAGAAGAGGGTAGAAGATACAAAGGAGAGAAGTTGAGAAAGAGCAAGAACATTTATTTTGTTTTCCATGCCTTCTATTCTGGATTTCCCTCCTTTTTTGCACAATCAAGAACAATTTTAACAAACAATCTAAAAACCCTAACTAATTTTGATTACAGTTATAAATTCGGTTGCTACAGTTGGATTTGTTGAAGGTTAGTTGGATAAAGAGCCATTGCATTTGAAATCTTAAATTATCAAACCTTGGCTCAGGTTTAATCCTACGTGGAACCACAACCACTAGGTCAACGCTCCATGTCTTTCAATAAACTGAATTTTATAAAATTTTGGTATATGATATTTTATATTTTCTATATTTATATATTCTCAACTCTCTTAAAAAAACTTGATATTTTCAGGTTTAATGAATTAAATTTTATAATATATCACTCTGATATCCTATCTTAGAATTTGTGAAATAAAAAATAAAAATTTTAGAGATAAGTATTTAAATTATTTTTGTAACTTAAATCTTGACGGCACGTACGTACTCGTGACATATATTATATAGAAGTGAATTAAGTTTAGTAGAGTTTAAACTCACTAGATGCAAATTTGATGCCATGTTAATATTTGTGAAATAATTATCCACTTTAAAAAGTTTAGAGATTACACAGAGAGAGGTGTGGACCTGAAGAATGAAGATTGTCCCAAAGGATCTGCAGTGGAGGATGCAAAACGAGGCATTTCCCGAAATGACCCGACCCGAGTTTGCCACCTATAATTGAGTCTCTGGTCATTTCAAGTTAAATGTTCTACCCTCGAGGTCCACTTTGGGATCGATCATGCCCAGATTGAGCCTAGGCAGGCCTGACCTTGGGCCCAAGAATATTTTTTTTTGGTGAAATTGGGCCCAAGAATTAATTTCTCTGTCTCCCGATTGTGGGGCTTCCCGTTTGGACCTTCTCCTTATTTCTTTGTGGGCCTCTAGCCCTTGTTTTGTCCTCAAGTGGACACCCTTGTCCCCCACATGGTCTACTTGTTTAGGCACTATGTTGTCATTTGCCTCGGAGAACCACATAAGTGAACGGCAGAAAGAATTAAATTTGATGTTTCATAAAAGGCTTTCAACAATGAGGCATACAAACATTTAATTTTGGTTGTCATTTACCTTCATGTGCTTCATTTATCAGTCGAAGCTGCCATTTTCGTGACAACTTCCATGTCAAAAAATGACCACAAAATGAAGAAATGAAAAATGGTTGCATGGAGTCAACAAACAAGTGGCAGGCTCCTAAGTATTATTGATTTTGGACCACAATCTGCAGCGTCTAACTACTCTGTGCTTTCCCATTTCTTTGAAATTCATCATTCCAGTTTGACTGTTGAGGGAAGATGTCGATCACACATGAGAGAGAGAGAGAGATGGGCCGGACGAATTATCCAAATAGCATCGTTTAACGATAGCAAGAGCACGAAAATCCACATCAATTAGATGAGAGAGGTAACGAGCCAAACAAGATTTTAAGGTGGGCAACATTAAGCTAAACAAACCAAACCTTTCTTGACCTTTTGGGTAGGATCGGGTGTAATATCGGTTCTTATTGGTTTAATATATGATGAGCGCGTCATTGACCCATATGATATTATATTAACATTTTTTCAGGAAAAGACCTATCACAATAGCTTACTACTGGGGCCTCAAGTGTCACTCATGTGTTGCACTATAGTTTGAGCCAGGCACACCCCTCCGATTCTAGATAAAAATTTACTACCATGCAGCATTGATGTGGGCTTGAAGAAGGTTTCGCCTAGTACATTATTTAATTTTTTTCTTTTTATCAAAAAAGTTTATGCATATTTGCTGCCCACAGACAAAGAATCATTTAAAATGCAAGAGAATGTGAAATGTAAGACAATATTTTTCAAATAGACTGTTAAATCTTAAGTTGATGAACAACGACCATTTTCCATTTATTTTCATGAATAGTAGGAAACGAATCACATATCACAAGTATAAGAAGGGGATAAGGATTGATTGCCATCTGTATGAATAAACATTGCAGATTGAAGTTCATGTACATTCATGTTCAGAAAGAGAGCAATGGAAGTCAAAAGGAATTCGAAAAACAATTTATAGACCACAATTGATATTGAAATTAATGCAGGATAAAGATCTGCCTCACTCTACCGTGACAAAATTGTCTAACCAAGAAACTAGTTTTTCCTCTAATGAATCAGGGCTAGCATGAGGTGTGAACTTATAGAGACAAACTCTTGAAGGTCATTTTCAGCCAGACAGTATCACAAGGCCGAGGCCCACTTGAAACCCACAGCTTCAAGGCAGACAAAAGCTTGAAAAGGACTAGAGCTCTACACAGAGCCCCCACACCCCCCCCCCCCCCAAAAAAAAAAAGAAAAAGAACACCCCACAAAGCTAATGAAATAGTTGTCTTGTTCTGTGTCCATTTGCCTCACATATTCTATAACTCAAAAGAGTTGTAGATTCGAACAACAAAAGAATTCAAAATGAGATCTTTCACAGCAGCTCTCATTGATGAAAAGACTCACTCACAATACAGTCTCCCTGTAAAACCTGAAATGATGACTCTGAAGCCTCAACTACTATAATGTTCTTTTTACCTTCTCATCTTTCAATTCTCTATTCAGTTTCCATTTTCTTGTCATCTTCTTCTCCATTCTCTTGTCATTTTCTTCAATAAGATTATCTTTCGGGCAAGAGTCAAGTTGAAATGATTATATCCACTGTAATGGCAAGTTGAGATTCAGTTTGGCTATGGTTAAGTAAAGTTTTTAATACAAAAAATTATTAATAAAATAATAATTTTAGTCCTTTTATTTAAATAAAAATAAAATAATAAAAATAAGTTTCGACAAATTAAGTCAAATTGAGATTTCGTAAACAAATTCTAAGCATCATGCACTATAAAACAGGCCTACTTCATAAACTGAAATGTTAGGTCCATCTAGTTAAATGCTAAATGCTAATTACTAAAAAGAAAACCACTAAACATAAAAATTTATAATTAAAAAGAAAATCATAAACATGATTAAAGATTTTTACTACTCACAAATTTGTAATATATGAGGAAATATAGATATATGTAAATATATGTCTCTCTGTGTGTGCATGCATGCATGCATGCATGTATGTATGTATATATGCATGAACGTACGTATGTAATTGGACCACCAGCCATCACGTATCTTGTCAGAAAAATCCAGCATAACTTTTTTTGTTTTATTAAGCCATTTAGTAAAAATCTCATTGAAGTGAGGTTCCAATTTTTCAAGCCCAAATGGAGATTCATCAAGCCGAGAGACCAAGACGGATAAGTTTGGTCCCCTCTGGCCGGTCCCAT
Organism: Dillenia turbinata; assembly: GCA_037126225.1. Taxonomy (NCBI): domain Eukaryota; kingdom Viridiplantae; phylum Streptophyta; class Magnoliopsida; order Dilleniales; family Dilleniaceae; genus Dillenia; species Dillenia turbinata. The sequence goes on from JBAMMX010000017.1 coordinate 15,013,538, forward strand.
TCTGTTCCGGGCCACCACTATTCTTTTCTCATTGCTTCACCACGCGCATTTGAAATTCAGCACACTGCTTTGATTTTAAAGCCGTGGCACGAAAAATTTGAACTTTTTTGGACTGTTTGGGCCAGTTCTTTATCGTCTGCGTCACGCCAACGTTGTTTGTTTCGCAAGCAATCGGAGAATGGGCTTTCATTTGGGCCTTTTTGAATGGGTCTGTTAATTAGGTTTTGAGAGTTCTCAATGAATGATTAGAAATATATCTTAAATAAAATCTCAAATTTAAATCTTGTATATAATAAAAATAAATACGAAAAAAGTTTTACCCCTTATTAAATCAACCCAGCTTTACCCTTTAAGAACTTAACCGACTTAAATTAAATTTAATTAGATTTAATATGATTACAGGATATCGATGTATAATTAAAAAAAATAGCTCGTTTATAATACAAATCGATTTCAAATAAATACTTGTAGAGTTAAAGGTTGAAACCTTGTTAAAATATCACAATTGAATAATTAAATTAATAAATAAACTCATAATTTAAATTTGATAATGGAGTTGGATTGAGTTCTTATCGAGCCAAACTCAAATTAATCTTAAATCATTTTTATCCATTTGCTGCTCAAGAATTTGGAAATTTTCAAGTGAAGACAATAAGATGAGTCTGGTGTTTCCCAATCTTAATTGATTTTGGGCTTTCAAATGGCTTTTCAAGAATAAAACTCTCATACGATTGTGTCTAGAAGACGATTCCTTTTTGTTATTCAATGAATCACTCAGAAACGTTATTATCACCAAATAAAAAATAAATAAATAAATAAAGTTTGATGTAACTAAAATGGGTCATACCAAAATACTAATCAGAAGTAAAGAATGTCGCATGCATGTATATTAAAAAAATACATTAGTACATGCAATAATGTAGCCCTATTCATATAACGTAAAAGCATGGTATTTTTCAAATATTTGTCTGCTCAGAATGATTTGTCCCATGAAAATGAATTAGATCAGATTGAGAGTGAAGTATAAGCTAATCTTAAATCTTAATGAATTATTAAAATTTGGAAGGTTGCTAATTGGATTTCATGCAGGTTGCGGAAGCTTCTACGTCGATTGGAACTGAAATGTTCCTATTAAAAAAACAAATCACTATTGAGGTTGCAATGATGGGTCAGTTTTTATTTAATCATTTTGTGTTAAAATTAATTAATCATTAAATCATAGAGGATCTCCAAGAATTCACCGGTTTTTCCATTTGGATACTTCGACAAAAATTCGATTTCAAACGTTTTTTATTTGTATATTAATTTAATGTAGAAATTAGTAATTTTTTAGCGATATATTCATTTGATTATACTGATAATAGTATTACAAAAAGGGTCGGTATTATGAATAATCTTTAGTAAAAACAGCTATGATTAAATCCAAAAATTGCAAGTTGGTTGTCTGAGAGAAAAGAACAGCTGAAACCGAGCTATACTTGTAATTTAAATCCCAACAAGAAGAAACTAGAAATTTAGTTTGCATCCGTTTTGGTAATTTACATATCTGCTCAAAGCAATCCCAAGGGAACAGTCTAATAGTTACAACCCTCTCCTCCAACCCGATAATCCCGGATTCAAATCCCATAACCAAAAAATATATATATATATATATCTGCTCAAAGAGGCAAGGACCACTTGATACTCTATTGAATCATTGATGTCCACTGTAAAATTTTTGCCAGATCTACCTTGTTGGCCTGTAGCGCTAAGCATATTGATATGAGTAAAAACTTTTATGATAATACTTGCAAGAGTTGCTTTGTTTATTATCTATTTTCTTACTTTTTACTTCATAATAAAAGAAAAATCAAGCAATCAATAAATCTTTATATTAACTAGGATATAGAAAAATTTTAATTGTTAAAATAATAAAAATTTTTATTTTAAGATCACCTTTGATTCAAATTAGTTTTAAAAATTTTATCAGTAATATCAATACTGTTTTAACTTATTTTTAAAATTTTGAGTCGAATATTTGATCATCACGATGGTGCTGACATAGCCGATCAAACTCTTTCATTGAGAATATTTAAGAGATTAATCCAAAATAAAAATTATTTATATTTTTAACACAAATTTGATCGTTCAAAAATTTTAAATTTTATGAAAGTACTATTAATTTTTATGGGTCACCACTACTTAAAAATTATATCTCACTAATTGCCATGTGAGAAATGGATAAATTGCTAGTAACTAGATGAATCATGATATTCATATTGAAAAACGACATCAATGTTGGTTTTGTTTGTTGTGCAACAATAAATGAAAATGGTTTAACAATATTAGATTTCTTTTTTGTTATATAAGAGTCGCAAAAATCAAAAAAATACACATGTTCACATAAGCTTGAATACTAAATCTTGGGAAGGACACTTAAGCAAGAGTTTTTTATTATTCGGATATCCCTACAATAATGTAATATTGGTTATCTTGCTCACCAATATATATATATATATATATATATATATATATATATATATATATATATTAGTTATCTTGTTTACAAGTTACTTCATTTATCACTTAAAGTAATAGTTGTAGAGACCTAAGATCAAATTGAAATTTGAGCAAGATAAGGTATAGTGACAGATTGGTGATTTGCTATACTTTGCACAAAAAAGAGAACTTTTTGCAGAGGATTTTGAAAAGTGGGCATATGTTAGGATAAAGCTCATAGGAAATAATTATCTGGCGCCAGTTTTAGGATTTGTAATCATATTTTTATACGAAGCCATTATTCCTTCTTCTTTTTTCCTCCTTTTCTCCTTGTTCTGTAGAATCTCAAGCACGAAAGGTCCCTCTCAAATCACTCTCCCCACAACACGAACTCCGACCATGATTTAAGAGGTGAATACTATACTTTATGATTTAATAATATCTACTTCACCAGGCACCACATTTTTCTTTCTTTTTTTTCATTAGAAGCTATAAATTAGTTGTAATACTTTTCAAAAAATCATTATACAAACAAAAGTTAATGAATAAATATTAAAATAATTTTGTTTATGTATCGTATCAATCATGTGCATAAGAAATTTAGTGGGTTAGATTTTGATTAATATTTGTGACATACCAATTAATTTAATGATTTATTCATCAAATATGAAAAATAACAATATATGATCTATAATACCCAAATTTTCAAACCCAATCTAACACAAGACGTGCGTGTGACCATACGGCAAAAGTCACACAATCCTGATCCTTTTGAAAAGTGCGAGAACAAATGAAAACTCAAATTGCCTAATAGAATACACAAAAAATCATAACATAACGCACGTAAACCTATCAAGTTATGTTTCTCTGGCTAGATTTGTGCCTACACTACACACTAATTACATACTTTTAAATGTTCAACAATCAAGTAAGATTAATTTAAATATGCTGCACCAAATTGGGAAGAGAGAGAGAGAGAGAGACCAAAGTAAGGAGACAAAGGGAACAGGGAACGAGGCATAGAAAACGTGTTTTGTGGGGTGGAATAGTATTGGGCTTAGAGCGAAAGTGTCTGAGCCCAATGTTTCTTCTCTGATTATACGTGACACAGAGTTTAAAAAATAAATAATAAAAAATAAAAGTAAAAGCCAGAAGACCAGACGGGAATCATCGAATCTCTCTCCACCCACTCTCTTCTTTTCTTTCCCCTCTACAAACTCTGCTTCCTGCACCATCCCCATATAATAAACTAACCTCTCTCTCTCTCTCTCTCCCCGCAGCTGGTTTCTAGACTCTTGAATTGGCCTAGGATACCCTAACTCTCATCATTATGTGAGTTCTTCAATTGCTCCGGCAGGCTTTATACCGATAATATTTTGTTTCTTTACTCCAGTGCTAGAAAATATTATTGAGAAAAATGGAGGTTTTCAAAACAAAAAATATTTTCCCAAAGAATGATTTCATGCAGAGCATATAGAGAGCATACAATTTCGGTGTTAAGAAAAGTAAAATTTTAATTTACTTCCCAAATAAGGGTTTACTTTAGTTTGGAATAAAATGAAGATGATAACAACTAATAATATAAAATATTATAAATATATATATATATATACTTTTTCTCTTTTTTTTTAGGACTTTCGGTCTCTAAAAAAGAGAGAGATATATATATAAATAAATATTATTGCCATATAAAAATTAAAAGTATCTCTCAATTCAATAATATAAGAAAAAAATAATTTTATAGTAGAAAATTTAAAACGATTAATTTTATAAAAATAATTTCTTAATTGTTACCTACGTTGGGGGAAAAAAACATTTTCAGAACTGTAATTCAGAGGTGTGGTTTGGCTATACGGAGGAATTAGCATGGACCAGCCGGACCATGGTAGATCAGATATAGAGGCCAGAGAAGGTCCCCAAATCAAAATCATTGGTTTGATCTGATCCGAGCAGAAGAGCCGGGCCTTCTCCCCATAATTAAGTTCCCAAAAAATGGTTTCGCTTAAAATTACTAGAAGGCCCTTGAACCGCGTGATATATATATGTAATATAATTCTCGTGATATAAAATTTTTAAATATGATAGAAAGTAATAATTTAAAAATAAAATAAATTTAAAAAAAAAATAAATAATTAATAAATTATTTATTTTTTGAATTTTGGTATGACTAGTTGGTATTATTTTTGAGATGAATTCAATTATTAACTGAAATAGTATGAATTAATTTTTACACCGAAAATAATAGCTGGAAATTTGGAATGGAATTTATACATATAAATTGTGATGTTGTAGGTAGGGGTGTTCATCAGTTTGGTTTTTGAATAATTAAATTATTTTTAATTATATTTTTTTTGAGATTAAGAAAAATTTTCATATCAAAGTTTCCAATTTAAACAATTTTGATTTTTAAAACAAAAAAAATTTTAAAAATAAATTTTTTTTTTTTTAAAAAAAAAAAAAAAAAAAAAAAATAAAAAAAAAAAAAAAAAAAAAAAAAAAAAAAAAAAAATAATAAATAATAAAAATAAATAACAAAATGAAATAATTAAAAAAAAAAAAAAAAAAAAAAAAAAAAAAGGGGGGGGACTCTAATTCGATTTTTTTTTTAATTTTATTTATAAAATTTTTTTTTATAAAAAAAAAAAAAAAAAATAAATATTTTTTTTAATTTAAAAAAAAAAAAAAAAAAAAAAAAAAAAAAATAATTTAAAAAAAAAATTGGTTTTTTTTTATAATAAAAAAATAACGGGGGGGGGGGGGGGGGGGCATGGGGGGGATTGTATATAAGGGAGGGTGTTTGTTTTTCCCCCCTAATCCTGTAAGTTCCTCTCTCTTTCAATTTAATTTGGAGTTTTGATTATCCGTACAACCCAAAAAAAAAGAAAAAGACGCCTGAGACTGTGGGAGGGTGGTTTTGTCAACTAGTCCCACGTTCTGTCGCTTTCTTTCGCGGGGCAGGGGCAATTTGGTCATTTTGTTTTTCGGCCATTTGAACCATGAGAGTGTCGGTCTCTTCTCTTACCCGTCTTGAGATTTTTCTCACGCAGCAAAACAATATTTTTGAATTTTCCTATCTATCTTAATGATATATATATATATATTACAAACATATATGTATACATAAATAAATATATATATTTAGCATCGAGACAATCTTCAAATTGTTTATAACTTCCCCATAAATTATTCCTTTGCACCCTATTCAGTCGGTTTATGGATCAAATAAGAAAAAATATTAATCATAAACAGAAATTGTTTTAGCTATTAAAAATTCAAATAATAAATTATTAGATTTTTTTTATTTTGCTCTTGTGCCTTTGATATTTTGTTAAAAAGGGTGGCACCAAACTCTGCAGAATTTTCCATTGTTAATTTTAAAAAATTTTATATTTTTTTTTATTTTATTTGCACCATTTAATAATTAAAAATTAGAAAAATATGTAAAAAATTTTGTACTGAGAAAAAATATAAAGTTTTTTTATAACAGAATATAAAGTAGTTATTCTACCGGTAGATTTTTAAATCAAAGACCTTTACAGTACAAACAAGAGGTTTATATTTTTATTATCGATGAAAATAAAAATGAAGGAATTAAAAATAATGAGAAAGGACAATAGAAGGGACATAATCGAGAATTTAACTTATGGATAAGGCCCTCTAAGTAATAATACAACTTGTGAGATAGAGAGAGAGACAGGCACTGAGAGTGATTCTCCGGGGTGCAGCATGTCTCGTGTCTCACCATGTCATTCAGACATATTTTGACCAGCATTATTATGAGTATGACCACCTTCTCATAATTATACACAGTATCAATTTCTCTTTCACCCCTTTTTTCTCCACTGTTCTTCTTTATCTGCCTGATAATTTCTGAGATTGTTCCAAAAGCGCCTAAGAAATTTCATTGCATAAATCAGGATACAATGCAGAGAGCATAGTTTTTTGTTTTTGGGCATGGGTACTTTGCATGTTTCATAGCCACAATTACAAGGATATGTATTTTTAATTTTATTTTTTGGGTGGGTCCTACATTCATCATCTTTTCCATCTTCAAAAATACTTCCAGTTTAGGGGTCCAATGGCAGTGCAAACTTGAACAGATTTTCACTGTATATTCTTATGTCTTTTTGAAGTATTCTGGGGTGTACGATATAAAAGCTCTCTCTCTCTTCTTTTTAAGGAAAATCTGTTTCAATCTTGGACTTGAAGGTTTGGTGGTTTTAATTGTTTGTTTTATGTAAAAATTACTATCATTTTTTTTTAAAAATGTGGAAAACATATTATAAGAAATTGGATGAAATATAAATTGTTAATTTTATTTATTTTTGTAAATAGTAGGCAACGTGAGATTTTTTGGGTTATTTTTTGATGGTCAAAATATTATCAAATAAATAAACCGAAAATAAATAAATAATTCTTTAAAAAAGTCGTATTTGGTAAAAAAAAAAAAGGGCTAAAATAAATTAATGAAAATTACGTATGATCTTAGGAGGAGAAATTCAAATGCGGAACCGTTGGATTTGAAAATTTAATATAGAAAAAAGGGGCTTTGAAAGATCTCTTTATTTGTTGCATAAAAATTCCAAGAATTGGATATTTCACAAGTTTAAATCTCTAAAACCCAATTATGGACTCAACATTTTTTGATATAATTTATAATTTAATCATTTTCTTAATTCTTGATCAGATGTCCCATTCACACGTAATATATCAAGCACAATGGTTTGTTTGCTGATAATATCACCATCCTTCTGCAGGAGTTAGTCCATTTTTTTCTTTTATATCAAAGATAATATATAAATATATATATAGTGAGCGAAATTATTGCTCCGGTATTATTTTTTTGTAAGAAATCGAATCTTAAATTATGAAATTAAAAAAAAAAAGTTATTACCTTTAAAAAGAGTTAGTGAAGCTCCTATCTCTCTCTCTCTCCCATCTTCTTTTTTTTTATCAAAAATCATCCGATATTTGAGACTTTGTCCTGATTAATCTAGATCGATCATTACAGTGACTCCTTTTAGAGAACAGATCTCTCAATAGAAAATACTCCATACATATGAAAGTCTGATACTTTTAACGGGAGTCGAATATCAATTATACTTAAAATACTCGATCCCATATCCAATTTAATCAACCCATATCGATTCTCTCTCTCTTATAGTCTCAGCTTTTGACTACACTACAAAGCTCTGATTTTGTGTTCTTTGGATGACAACCCTTGAACAACTAGCAAGCAAAGACAATCCGAAACCTTAATTGTCTTGATTAGCGGAAAAAGAAAAAGTGAGAAAAATGGAACAAGTTCCCTTCAAAACATAAAAAAGCAACCACGACTGTTTGTACGAATTTCAATTATTTATTTTTCTTTTATCAAAAGTAGGAAAATAGTAGAAGAAGTGGGAAAGAATTGTTGGCAAAAAAGGAACAAGGGAAAAGAAATTATTCATTCTGAAACTCTCTCCCTCTCACACGTTTCCTAGTGTTTATTTGGAAATGTTAATCTCATTTTGTAATACAAAAAGTAATTTCATCGTCACTCGACATAACCAAATTATGGCATTTTTGGATGAAACAGAGAAAGCCCTGGATGATGAAAATTTTCTTTAATTGATAATTAGGTATTGCCATTGGGGAAAAATAAGTTAACTTTCATAATAATTAATAATTCGAGTGCATTTAACTGATAGAGACTTAAAGGGTTGAAATTTAATTAATTAATTGAAATTGTGAATAAAAATAAAAATTATGAAAAAAATAATAATAATAAAATATCTATAAAAATTTGAAATAATAAGGGAAATGATTTAACTTTTTTATATTCTTTTACACCACTCTCTCATTTTTTAAATCATTTTTTCAATTAAACATTTAATACTCATATTTTTGTAGATAAGTTATACCCAGATTTTTAACAATTTATTTAAATATTTTACTGAATCTCCTATATTTAAAATCTTATTTTTTGTAATTGATATATTTTTTAATTTTTATTACACATGTTCAAATCACTTCAAATAATACTGTAGTGTCTAAATAAAATATAATATAATAGATGCAAGTTAAAGACATCTAAATAAAATAAATATATATGATGGGCATCTAAAAATGATTACTAGACTAGAGCTTGATTATTGATAAATTTATGCAATAAATCATGAAAATATAAGCATAATTATGGAATTAAGATAGTTCGAATTCATTTAGGCTTTGATGACCTGGATGTACGCTCCAAGGTCTAGTCAAATCTAACGCTCCTGCTCTTGAATGATGTTAGTGTGCGTTAGGTTCAGTTCATGAGCACAGCACATTGTTTGGAATGGCAACTAGCATTTGGAAGGATGTTCAGATTTGTACAATTCAAAGAATAGCCCAAACATGAATGACAAAACATAAGATTGGGCAATGTGAAGTAGCAAAGTCGTTCTGAAATTACTTCTTATAAAAGAATTATTAGAATATCATATAAGAAAAATACACATAAGTACATATTTATGCCGATTAATTTAGTTAGTAAAATTATTTACAAGACAAGTAATTATACAAGAGTGATCCTTAAAAAGACAGTCTAATAGTCATAATTTCCTTTCTTCAATCTGGTGATCTTAGGTTTAAATTTCAATATAACCAAAAAAATAATACAAATACCCAGTTAATATATTGAATATGAGGAATAATATTATTTAAAAAAATGTATTTAAATGTATTTATCAAGTTTTGTGTTCTAAGCTAAATATATTTTCATGGACAACTTCTCATCCAACCCTCATGCATATTTTAAGGAACATGATTACTGGTTGATCCACCTGCCCTAACTACTTTCCAGTTATCCAGCTTCATACCTTCTTCTCTTCATGCAACTGGGATTGAAATTAAAATAAAATAAAATAAATAACAAAGATGTATAATATATCATATTTTACATAAGCTAGCATAAATGCATACGTCTCACAACAACTATCCTTTATCAGTTGTGTTATTAATTGTATAGAACTGATTAATTAGTGTTGCAGTGAAATTAATTAATTATAAATTGACAATAATGTTAGTTAGATCAATTGTCGAATATTGATTCTTTTTAATTAAGTTTTCAAATTTTGTATATAAAAAAAATAAGCGTCAGAGGAATTTTTTTAATTAAGAGCCCAACTCAACTCGAGTCGAAATCAATAAGATTTAAATTGATCAAACACTAATGATTTTTTTTTTAAAAAAATTATGAATTAACAAAGCGAATATATAATTATAGAGTATGGATAGTAATTTGAGTCGGAAAATCCCATAATATAATTTTTGGTAAGTTTAAGAGAAACTCATTTGATGACTTGACATAACACAGAATTATCTAATTTATAAGACACATAAACTGATGTAATTAAAAATAAACTTATAAATTTTATTTTGTATCATTATTTTATTTATACTTCTTAAAATAAAAATTATAATTAATTATATTTGAATGTAATTTTATTTTATTTTTTGAGCGGGTCCATGTAATAATGCACATGCAAGGCATTGAGGGAAAATAAAAGAAAGGAAAGAGAGAATTAAAAAAGGAAAAGCAGACTACCGCAAAAAAAGAACATAGACTGCACCGTACAATATCCAAATCTTTTTTATATTTTTAAAAGAAAAAAAAAAAAAAAAAACAGAGAGAGAGAATAAAATCACGCTCTCTCATCCTCTTCAGTGGCTATGCTCACAGAGAGCTCCTCTCCCTCCTCGGTCACTCTACATCCCTCCCTCTCCCCCCTTCTTTCTCCACATCACACCACAACCAGATGAAACCAAAACAAGCCCCAAAAATGCTCACTCCTATTGTTCATCTTCTCCATCTCCTTCTCTTGTTCTCCCTCTCTCTCTCCTCAGCTCGAGTTATTCCAGAATACAGAGCCCTTCTCTCTCTAAAAAACGGCATAACCTCCGACCCACAAAACCTCCTTCAATCATGGAACATTTCGACTTCTCATTGCACATGGCTTGGCATTACCTGCGACTCCTACCGCCACGTCATCGCTCTCGACATCTCCACCCTCAACCTCACCGGAATCCTAACCTCCGACATCGGACACCTCCCTCACCTCCTCAATCTCTCCGTTGCCGACAACTATTTCACCGGCCCCATCCCGCCGGAAATCTCTCTCCTCACAAATCTCCGCTACCTCAACCTCTCCAACAACATCTTCAACTCCACATTCCCTCCCCAACTCTCCAACCTCAAAAAACTCGAAGTCCTCGATCTCTACAACAATAACATGACCGGCTATTTGCCAGTAATTGTTTATGAGATGACGAGCATGAAGCATCTTCATCTCGGAGGAAACTACTTTTCTGGTAAGATTCCTCCGGAATACGGGAGGTTCCCTTCTCTCGAATATTTAGCAGTCTCCGGTAATGAACTCGCCGGAATTATTCCTCCGGAGATTGGAAACCTGACTAAACTCCAAGAACTTTACATCGGATACTACAACAGTTACGAAGGTGGTATTCCGAGAGAAATCGGAAATCTAACCCAGTTAGTAAGATTAGACATGGCGAGTTGTGGACTTTCCGGCGAAATTCCGGCGGAGATCGGAAAGTTACAGAATCTCGACACTCTGTTTCTTCAAGTAAATGCGCTATCTGGGGGTTTGACTCCGGAGTTGGGTTACTTGAAGAGCTTGAAATCTATGGATCTGTCGAACAACATGTTCACCGGCGAAATTCCGGCGACGTTTGCAGAACTGAAGAATCTAACTCTCCTCAATCTGTTTCGGAACAAATTACACAGCGCCATTCCGGAGTTTATCGGAGAGTTACCAGTTCTCCAAGTCTTGCAGTTGTGGGAAAACAACTTCACCGGAACAATTCCTCAAAAGCTTGGAACCAATGGCATGCTTCAAATTGTCGACTTGTCGTCCAATAAGCTCACCGGAAACCTTCCAGAAAACCTGTGCTTCGGTAACCATCTCGAAACTTTAATCACTTTGGGGAATTTCCTGTTTGGTCCTATTCCTGAATCACTAGGTAACTGTCAGTCGTTGGATAGAATCAGAATGGGTGAGAATTTCCTCAATGGGTCTATTCCGAAAGGACTTTTCGGACTTCCTATGTTAACCCAAGTCGAATTGCAGGACAATTATCTCACCGGGCAATTTCCTGTGAGTGACTCAGTGTCTGTGAACTTGGGGCAGATTAGTCTTTCGAATAATCAGCTTTCAGGTCCTTTACCGGATTTAATCGGTAATTTTTCGGGTGTTCAGAAGCTTCTTCTTGATGGGAACATGTTTTCTGGGAAAATTCCACCTGAAATTGGAAGGTTGCAGCAGTTGTCTAAGATGGATTTCAGTTCTAACAAGTTTTCAGGGCCAATTGCGCCTGAGATTAGTAAGTGTAAGTCACTTACTTTTGTTGATCTAAGTAGGAATGAGCTTTCAGGTGACATTCCTACTGAGATTACTAGTATGAGGATCCTAAATTACTTGAATTTATCTAGGAATCATCTCGTAGGTAGCATACCTTCATCTATTGCAACTATGCAGAGCTTAACTTCTGTTGATTTTTCCTATAATAATCTGTCCGGTTTAGTACCTGGTACCGGTCAGTTTAGCTACTTCAATGCTACATCTTTTGTTGGAAATCCTGATCTCTGTGGACCTTATTTGGGTCCTTGTAAGGAGGTGACTAATGGTACTGATGGAGCCCATGTAAAGGGTCCTCTCTCTGCTTCTTTGAAGCTACTTCTTGTGATTGGTTTGCTTGTTTGCTCGATTGCATTTGCAGTCGCAGCAATAATCAAGGCCAGGTCGTTGAAGAAGGCGAGTGAGTCTCGTGCATGGAAGCTCACAGCCTTCCAGCGCTTGGACTTCACTTGTGATGATGTATTGGATTGCTTAAAGGAGGATAACATTATTGGAAAAGGTGGCGCTGGTATTGTTTATAAGGGTGTTATGCCAAATGGTGATCAAGTTGCTGTCAAAAGGTTGCCGGCTATGAGCCGAGGGTCTTCTCATGACCATGGATTCAATGCTGAAATACAGACTTTAGGGAGGATTAGGCACAGGCACATTGTTAGGTTACTCGGGTTTTGCTCAAATCATGAGACAAATCTTTTGGTCTATGAGTACATGCCTAATGGAAGCTTGGGTGAAGTTCTTCATGGCAAGAAAGGAGGGCATTTGCATTGGGATACAAGGTATAAAATTGCCGTGGAGGCTGCCAAGGGGCTTTGCTATCTCCATCATGACTGCTCGCCTTTGATCCTGCATAGAGATGTCAAATCAAACAACATCCTTCTCGACTCCAACTTTGAAGCTCATGTTGCTGATTTTGGACTTGCCAAGTTTCTGCAAGATTCGGGTACTTCGGAGTGCATGTCTGCTATAGCTGGTTCTTATGGGTATATAGCCCCAGGTATAATTTCTAACCTTTTATCTCATTAGACTGTTCTATTTTCCTTTGATTATATGCATTCTAATCTAATCGTTACCCTGTTTCTTTTTTTATTTTATCTTATGGATTAGGTTCAATACCTTGCCTTTTAGATTTTTAAGTGGTGGTGGTATGCTTTTACTTGACGAGAATGTCTAAAGTGTGATCTGTTAGTTGTTACCTGTCAAATTACCTGATATAGTGCTCGATATAAATCAATCTCTTTCAACTATATAGCATTAGAAAATCAATTCGGAAAGGAACTTAAAGACCTGCTTTGATCTTATAGTCCACTTCGATTTGACCATTTGCCTAATTCAAAGAAAAGCAAACTAATTTGGCTTTTCTTGACTGTACTAAATTTTTTGCATTTCAAAAGCTCAAACAAGTCCTTGAATGAATTGGAAAACTTGGATTTGCAGAATATGCCTACACGTTGAAGGTCGATGAGAAGAGTGACGTCTACAGCTTTGGCGTAGTCCTCTTAGAACTGGTAAGTGGTAGAAAACCAGTTGGAGAATTCGGGGATGGAGTGGACATAGTGCAGTGGGTGAGGAAAATGACTGATTCAAAGAAGGAAGGAGTACTAAAAATTCTTGATCCTAGACTTCCCACGGTCCCTCTTCATGAAGTGGCACACGTCTTCTATGTCGCGATGCTATGTGTGGAAGAACAAGCGGTGGAGCGCCCAACAATGCGCGAGGTTGTCCAAATCCTGACCGAGCTGCCAGAGTCACCATCCAACTCCAAATTAGGAGACCAAGTGGCCACAGTGTCATCACCACCACAAGCCATATCCTCACTAGAATCTCCAAGCAATGCTACCAAGGATTCAAAAGACAATCAACAACAGCCACCACAGTCTCCGCCACCAGATCTTCTCAGCATTTGAGTTTAGTCTTTTTGTTGGGGTTGGGAGTGAGTTGTTTTTTAAAATTGGATGCATTGGGGTTTATTAGCTTTGTTATTTATGTTTTTCTTCTTTATTGGGAGGGTTTGCATTTGCTAACTTTAATGTGGTTTTAATCTTTAAATGTTATTTATGTACAGTAGTGTTTTATTGGTATGGTGGGGTTTGTTTCTCCATTTTTTTTTTAAATTTTTCTCTGTTATAAAATCTCATGTGCTGGCACTACCACTGCGTTATCTACTATTTGCTTTATTGTGTATTATCATGATGACACTGCTGTTGTACTGTGCTTCTAACTCTGTTTCTCTGCAGACAAAACCAGAAACTGGTCCCAATCCAAATTCCGTACTCCCAAAATGAGTAGAAAACTTGATTTTTAAAAGAAAAAAAATCAACCCTCCCTTATTTTTAAGAGGGCGTGATAAATATTTCACCACCATAGGTAGAAAATCATAATAATAATATTAAAAATGTAATTAATTTTTTTTTATCAATTTTAAATTATTTCCTGACAAGGCATAAATGCTATGTTAGTATCGCATTGATTTGGAACAAAAATACAAATTTGGTTTTATCATTTCAATCTCTAAAAATGTAAATTATAATCCAAAAGAACGAAAAAAAAACCAAAATTGAAGAATATAATTTGGTTATAATATGGTTGGTCAAACTATATTTTAATACCATAATTAAAATTTTGGCTCATAATTACCTAAGTTCAAATTTAATAAAAAAAAATTTAAAATTAATTTTTAAAAAATTACTCATGAAAATGTAGTATTGTTTTTAGAAATTGGTGCCGGTTAGTGAGCCATACTGATAAACCGCTGAAGAAGCCCTGCCACCTTGAGAGAAAAAAAAAAAAAAAGGAAAATAGAAATGAAGCTTGAATGACTCGTGGGAACTGAGAAAGAAGATTTATGATCAGAAATCAGAAGGGTGGATTAGCATAGAAAAGTGTGTGTGTGTGTGTTTTTTTTTTCTTATTTATGTGGGATTTTGGAACTATTATGAAAACTAGACCTTTCACTGGGACAGGACAATCACAAGAGGGCTATGCCAATTCAATTACCGAGAGAGACCCTTTGCGTGGTTGAGTCCTCTCTCTGAATTGGAAAATGAAAACTCTCCATTGAGTCTCTCTCTAAATCCTTCTGTGCTCTGCCTTTAATGCTACTATTTCTCTTTCTTCTATTTAAAGCTCTGTATCTTACCTTCGACCATACTTACCTTCGACCACCGTCCCCATTACCATGTCTGCAATTCATCTCTAGTGGAGACATCTTTCATTCCCTCCTCCTCCCCCCCCCCTCTCTCTCTTAATTTCTTGATTTTAGATATGCATGAAATTCGATCAAGAGCAGATTCAATTAAAATATTATAACAGAATAAAATCAATCTATTAATGAATAGTTGATTTAGTGGAATGAAATATTAAATCTCTTAAATAATTTAAAAATATAAAAAGTTATATTGAGAGAGTTATTTTCTAAATCGTTTATTTTAAATATTTAAATTATATTAATTAAAATATAATTTAAAAAAAAAAAAGAATGAAATGAGTCTAATAGAAATTTAAAAGATTTATCGGGTCTCAAGCCTGAGAAAGAGTTTTGGATTATCATGTATTTTCAATAAATATTCAAACTTGGGTGAGATTTAAAATTTGGTGGATGAGGTTTTGGGGGCAAATGATGGGAAAAATTTGGAGTTGAACCTTCTTTTTTATCTTAGCCCTTTCACTTTGTCGATTTAGGGAGGGGGGGGACCCGCCGTTGATGTTTGCCATTTGCCAGGCACGTGACTCACATGCAGTGCAAGAATAGTTGAGTTGTTGAGGAGTAAGTAACAAAGGGTGTCCTTTCGTTTATGGACCATCGGACTCCGAAATTAGAGATTCTGTTTGATTGCAATGTCTAAACTGCCCTTTTGAATTTATCATTATTACAAAAAAAAATCAGTCCATCATGAACAACGTACGATAGACTATTTACTTAGCATAAAATAAGTTAATGTATAAGCTTGGGGAAAGATTTAAAATTAAATTCATTTTTTTTTTACTTTTATAAAACAAATTTTGAATAGGAGTATCATATTTATTCATAAATAGCTTGTCTAGGATAATATGACAAATTCCCTGTTAAATTTTTTTAATAATGACTCCGATTAGATTCAAACAAATTCAAATTTTATTGTTTAAAATGGGAATAAGCATGATGATTTGTATTTATAAATAAAATTTATATTTTATTTTATTGTTTTAAGTAGAAATTCTAATTGAAATTTTTTATTTGAATACTAGAGTTTATTTATAAATGAGTTTGTTAGTTTTTCGAAGAATTTTGGGTTTTTTATTTTTTTTGGGTACTTTTAATGATAATTAGGGGAATGCGTTTTTAATGATAAAAACTACAAGGGTATTTTAGTAAAAGAGGAAACAAACGACATTTGGTTGGCGAATCATGCATTTTGAAAGGACGCCCACGTCCTAGCAGTTTTAGGGCTTGTACGCATATGTGGTCAGGTGGGACACCATCTTTTGGGTTTCTATTAGCTGCAGAAGCGACCATAGTCTTACAGAAGACGAACGGATGATATGACGCCACATTCATGTTTTAATGAATTTTCATGGATATCCGGGGACAATCACATCCGTCGAATAAGTAAAGCGCCGCGTCAGATTCGTAAATTGACTAGACACGAGGTGTTGTTAGCTGGAGGGCATCGTTAAGGTGACATGTCATGCCCAGTCAGCGTCGCTGGCGACAAAATTGCTGTGGGTGGGGCCACGCGCCGTACGCAAATATTTGTCACTCTGGCATTGTCGTTATCCGATATTTGATAATAACTCTTTTTTTTTTCTCATACATTTAGGATTAAACTCAATATATATATATATTATTTGAATTAAAACTTATGGAGATATTTGATCATAATTTTGATTCGATTAAAAAAATAAAAAAAAAGGAAAAAAGATATTTAGTGTAATGTGATACATTTATAAAAAGCTCAAAGGATAGTGTACAATCAGTATAAGTGATGGGGTTGATTTTGCATAAAAGCTAAATAAGAAAAAGAGTACTTCTTATTATACTTTTTCAAGTGGATTAATCTAAAGTTTGGTTTGAATATATAAATGAACATCATTTTTTTTATAATAACATGAATTTAATTTTTTTTATCTGATCCGACGATCCGTCGGTCAAAATCAGTTTAAGATATTTAAAACTGATTTTTTAACCCTGATTCTATTTTTTGATGCGCAAACAATGTGGTTTTAATTAGGGTGATATAAACCAATTTTCCATTTTACTTATGTTCTCATTTCAATTTTAATCGACCACGACCGACCAACTCGACCAAATCATTTCTAATTAATTTTTATTAGTTTTAATCAATCACAATTAATATTAAATTCTCTGTGATATTTTTAGTCGATCAAAAAACTTGAATATTAATCGACTTTGACCGAATTGGGTCAATAAATAAATAAATAAAGAGGATGATAATCCTAAAGCATGGAAATCTCTTATGCACGTAAATTTCTCAACATTAATTTTTTTTCTTTTGAAACTTTTTCGAAACATTTTTTATTTTTAAAATATTTTAACACATTAAATTAATTATATTTTTACATTTATAGATTTTTTTTCATATTTAATGAATTATTTGTTTATTTAATTATAATTTTTGTTTTTTATATTATTTATTTATGATTAATATTTACATATTTGATTATTTTAAATTTTATTATAAAAATGACTATTATATTATTTTCATAAAATAATTAATATTTATATAAAATTTTTATAGTTTTAATTTTTTTTTATATTCTTACAAAATTTCTTTTTTACGTGTCTTTTCCGATGGTTCTTCTTTTTCCTCCGAGAAAATCGCCGGAAGGGAAGATGGGGCGGCGAGTCAAATGGTGGCGGTGGTTGTGGTTTTTTCTTCAACATCATGTCGTTCCGAAGAGGTAAAATTAAAGAACGAGGGAATAGCCACCATTAAATTCGAAGATTTGGGGTGGTGGCCTTCAATGGTATTGTTTGTTGTCTCATTGTCTCTTGCCCAACAAATACAGAAACCTTCCTCTCTGTATTGTTCAATCACATTAAATTCAAAACTATTTCTCTACTACAAAAATAAATGCCAACCTATAATTACTGAAACTACAAATATTTATTTTATACTGTGTAAAAATTTAAAATTATTTTTTGAATAAATAGTCCCGATAACATTTCATTCTTATTATTACTCTTTTTGACTTTATCTCTTGCTATAAACAAAAGTGACTACATCATTAGAAGTGGGCAAGCTAATGCCCCTTGAAATTTTGGCCAAAAAAAAAAAAAAAAAAAAATCATCAGGAGCACTTGCTAGTAATATTTCAAAAAATATTATTTAAAATTTTATAAATATATTAAAAGTTTTAAAAATACTATGTTTGTTTTTTTTTTTTTTAATTATAATCTTTGTCCCATTTGTTCTGTGTCCGATGCATATTGTATTTCGCTTCTGTATTATAAAATTTTAATTTTGTCTTTGATTATTAATACAATACTCTACTATTACTTGGTATGAATTTTTTATTCACGATATATTATACTAAAGTATTGATGGAGCATGACCCAAAAGGTCCATTAATGTGAGACTTGAGACCCTTCCAACTCAAAATCCAATAGACATAACGTGATAAAGTGTGTCGTCAATATGAAATTTATCTTTCAGGCGAGTAGGCACAACCCACCCTCTTGGTACTTATGGGTCAGATCCTTCTTGATAGTTAGTTGATCGATCTCCACATCTTCTCGATGCTCAGTATCACTATTTGACTTAAAACAATATTTACTTTCTATTAAATTACAGAAACAACCTCCAATAATCGAGAGGGAAATCTTTGATTGTTGTCAATAAAAAAAGGAATCTTTTAGTGATTTGGATCTCCTTGAATAATAATATTTTAAATATTTGAGAACCTTTCACTATGATCCTCAGAATTTCGGGATACGTTCATAAAAAACCTAGTATTTTAATACCTCGAATATATATGAAACTCACACATAAAAATTATATATTCATCATTAAGCCAACTAGTTACGCATGTTCTCTCAACTCACAGATAGCACACAAAGGTATAACGGAACTCTCTTTCAGTTTATTTCTTAAAAAAAAAAAAGAAAAAAAACGATTCTCTGACTCAATCATCGAAGTCTTTCCCATCAAAATACCTTTCGGCCACCTTTTGTAAGTCTCATTGATCGAGGTCCACCAATGGCCAATCATTTCATCCGACTTAGCAGAGTCATCATTTATGAAGCAAAACCCACATCCACAAGTAATATATTCTTAATGATCTTTCATGTCTATCATGCCTCAGGTGATAAAGGAGGAACCAATCATAAGGTATCCATCACTCAACTTTTGGTCGTGAGATGTGCCCCAATGCCTAGATATGTAGGTAAGTCCCCATTAAAGCTAAAGCAAAAGAGATCAAACATCCACTAAGAGTTGGTACAATAAAATGGGATACTAGGCAAACTGCTTGGCTCTCGAGGGATACTTGTAACAAACTGGATAAACTAAATAGGGATTTCTTATGGGGAAGTAAAGAATAGGAAAGAAATGTTCACTTAGTAAATTGGGATACGATTTGCAAGGCCAAGGGATTGGGGGGTCTAGGAGTGAGAAAGATGAGAGAGCATGTGGCCATGCTGGCCAAATTGGGTTGGAGGGTGATAAAAGGTGAGGAGTCTCTCTGGTGCAATGTCTTAAGAGCCAAGTATCTAAAAAGGACCAATTTGTTTAACTACAGGAAAGCTTCAAGAGGTTTATGAGTTTGGAGAGGTATCTTGAACTACAGGGGATGCCTTATGGGGGGTTACAATGGAGAGTAGGAAATGGGAGGGAGATAGATTTTTGGAGGGACAAGTGGATAGGGGATGGTTCCTTAATTGATTATGTGCTACTTTCTCAACCGAGAGAGCTCCCTCTTTTCAAAGTGGGAGACTTCATTGATGCAGATGGTAGGTGGAATCTCAGGAGCTTAAGGAGTGGGTGACTGTTGATAAAGTGGAAGAAATCTGTGGAATCATGATCCCTAGGAGAGCTAAAGCAAAAGATACAATCTTTTGGAAAGGGACCAATAATGGTAAGTTTATGGTGAGTAGTGCCTATGGTTTAATGCAGGATAATCATGGCTCTGTTGCCGGGGGGAGGAAGCTTGGAACTGGATCTGGAAGGGAAAGATTCTAGAGAGAGTTAGGGTTTTCCTATGGACTGCGAGTTTAGGGAAGTGTCTGACCAATGTGGAGAGGAGGAAGAGGGACTTTACAGAAGACGATTTATGCCCGCAGTGTGGGATGTGCTGAAAGTCTTATGCATGTCCTTAGAGACTGCAGGGAGTCAAAAAGTGTCTGGTGTATGATTTGGAAGGACACAGTAAATAAGAGTTGGTTCTGGGAAGAAGATTTAAGAAGCTAGCTTAAGAGAGGCATGGAGACTAAGCCTAAGCCTTCTTAGTTGAGGGAATGGGACTCTTTCTCTGCTATCATTTGGTCCTTGTGGAAGCGGAGGTGCAAGATTGCTATGGAGTGCAGTAGAGTAGACATCCATATGCTGATGAGAGAGTCTCTCAAGTTGAGTAGAGATTGGGAGAAAGCTTTTGAACGAGTGGAGAAGTTATGACCAGGATCAACTTGTGGGTGAAATGGCTATCCCCTGATGTAGGAAAGATCAAGCTTAATTCAGATGGGGCAATTTCCCTGGTTTCAAGAAAGGCCAGTGTGGGGGGCCTGCTTAGGAGGGAGGATGGTAGCTAAGTTTGGGGCTTCATCATCCATTGGGAATGCGGACATCCTTTCAGCGGAGTTTTGGAGGTTAAGGGAAGGCCTTAGATTAGCCAAAGACTTAAGAATAGAGTATCTCTAGGTTGAAGTGGACAGTTCTTCCTTAATTAAGTTGTTGGAGGCAAAGAAGGAAGACGATCACCCTATTCACTTAATCAGTTCTGAGTGTAAAGATTTATTGTTAGAGTTGCATGTTAACCAAGTGTCGCTAGAGAAATGAACAGAAGTGCAGACTTCTTGGCCAAGTTGGGTTTTAGCACTGCTCCTGGAGTCACAGTTTTGGACCACCCCCCTCAGGAGTTGACCAATCTGTTACTCGAAGACTTGGTAGGAGCGGGGTCTCTTAGGTTTTATCAGTCCTAGCAGTGCTGGGCTTGCGGATCTATAGGTTGTTTTGTTTTGGTCTTGGTTGTGTGCTCCTTTTCTATCTAAAAAAAAAAATGGGATACTAGATTCTATAATCAAGTATTAAATTTAAAATTTGAAAATGAAAAAATTTTCTTAGAAGAATTATCTTTAAATAAGACTTTAAATACGTTTAAATTGAATTGATTAAAATATGATTATGGATATTATATGATAAAAAAAATGTTTAAAATCAAACCAATGATGATGGACCTAGGAAGAGGAAACCTGCAAGTCAATGCTATCACCCCTCACCCCGCAATGAATTGATTGCTAGCATGTAACTATCACAGTGTGTAGTTGTAGACTCTGTTTCTTGAAGTAACTAAGGGTTCATGCACTGAAATTTAATTTCGGAAACCTACTTCCACCCACTCCACCACCACATTTTTTACTACAAAAAATTGTGAGCTTGCCATGGGTGGCAATTGCATCTTAGGGCTCTTTACTCGAGGCAAATGTGCATAGTGGGTGTGACGTGGCCACATTCTATTGGTCTAGATTGTCTCATCCCTAAGATACTCTTTGGATTATTGATCAATGATTGAAGAACTAGGGGTCGGCTAGGTTTCAAAAAAATGGAGGTCTCATGGGTCATGACAAAGGCTGAAAGGGCCAACAAGGGAAATTGAAATGACTAATTTAAGTCAAGGGAAAATGTGATGTTTGTGATGTAGGATTCCATTCCATCCAACATGTTTGTTTGGTACAAGTACCTTAAATTTTGTTTTTGGAGATTTCGATGGATTTTGTTGTCTTTTCCTAATTGGTTGATTGTGGTTTTTAGGCCGATGTATACCCAAAAGTTAATTAGTTTAATAAAATGATTTCATATTTTTTATTAAATTAACTCAATTTTTTTGTAAAAATACAATCAAAATATCGATTAATAAATAAAGAAACATGAAGAAAATATATTGAATAGTAATTATGAGCCCGATTTCTATCTAATTTTATTTATATTGATTTTAATTAAATTTGGTGAAATAAATATGAGAAAAGTATATATTAAAAGAGGTGAAAAATAAAAAAATTCAAAGTGGGGGGTGCAAACAAGGATTGATAAAATGATAAAAACTTTGAGAGATTTTTTTTTATAAGAAAATATAATTAAATGAGTTTGAACGGAGAAGATTCTATTCTTGAGCTATGATCGAGGGACACTGTGGGAGAAAAAAATGTGAACAGACAAAGGACACAAAGAAAGGGCCAACTCATGTCTAGAATATCAAACTCTCTCTCTCTCAAGGGACAAAGCGCTAACAGTAAAAAGCTGGTAAGAGATTTATCAAAGAAAGAAAAAATAAAAATGAAAAGAAGGGAATTATTTTTGCCTGTCTAATTCCTAAAATTGAGGGGATGGGGTTTGATTGTTAGTACTCTTTAGGGGTCATTTCAATTCATTCATTTGAAGTGTTTTTTTTTTTTTTTTCGATTTTGAAATGTTTTTTAATAATATTCCCACCTTTTAGATTTGGAGAATCCAATGGGGGTATTCATGTGGACTCCTCCTAGGTTGGGAATTACAATAATTTTGTATAATTGGTCTCTGTGTGTTGGGGGGCATTTCTCTCAGATTTCAGCACCGACAACCTTATCAGATATATATCTTTGTTGTGTTGGACGAAGAATTGCTGAAACGAGATTGCGCACCTTAAGTGGATCAGATTCTTCATGCAAGTGGGGTAGGTTAAAGATAACAATATATGTGTCGACAATTTCATAAAAAAAAAAAAAATTATTTGTGTGAAATATATATACACACGATAATTGGAAATCTTCTAATCTTACTAAATGCAAAAAGGCAAAAGATTCATACTAAACCTCCATTTTTATACCAATCAAAACTTTTATTGTCTAAATTATTTAATATTTCTTTTCTTTGTTTGTATTGATTGTGATAAAATATTGACTCTTACATTTAGTCTAATATTCTATAATACTGTAATTCTCTATATATAATGAAATATAATTATTCAATGGTAGGACAGAATTTACTCTATAAATAAATCCTCTCTTTTTTTTATTTTATTTTTGATCCGGTCGGAGCATCAAGTCTCCTCTTGCTTCGACTGTGGGGTTTGATAAAATATTAACCCTTACATTTAGTCTAATATTTCATAATTTTGTAATTGTCTATATATAGTGAAATGCAATTGTTTAACATTATGACAGAATTTACTCGTTCAATAAATCCTCTTCTAACAAGTTGATTAACTAATAAATTTTGATAAATTCTATATCAAGAGGTATAAAACTATTATTTCTTATTCACAAGACAAGAATTTTTTTTAATATAAATCATCGGTATAAGATAATCATATTAGATTTGATTAAAATATGATTAGGAGAGCTATCAAATCATACCATGTGAGACCCTTATTCTATGGGAAAACATTTACAAAATTTTTAGGGATACAATTTTTTTGAAAAATACTAACTTTCTTGATTATCTCTCCCAAAAAAAAAAAAAAATCAATTTTTACAGGACCTTGGACTCAATAATTGGCCCGGTCAATGGTGACGGTCTTTGTGCTGATTAATGCACAGAATGTCATTTTTTATCTCTAAATGAGATAATTTAATGATTATAATTTCTTTTCTCGATCTAATGATTATGGATTCAAATCTTTATATAAAAAGAATAATGTAATTTTTTATCTTTGATTTGAGGACGAAAGGAAAAGGACCCATATGATACGAAGAGTAGACATTGAGTAAGAAAATAATATTTCTTTTTTTCTTTCTTGGGTTAGTGTAATATATTATAATCTTGTACGTGATTGTGAACCCAAAAAATCAAGAAAAGAAAAAAAGGTGAGAGAGAGAAAAGTGAGAATAATTGAGTTACGACAAAAGACAGCATATTCCAAACTTTTACGGTAGGAGAGTTTTGAATGAATTATAATCTTGGAGAGGCACATGACTTGTTGGGAGGCGCATTGATGAGAACGAAAAGGCTTGGTATCAGACCCCACAACGTATATACTTAATGCTGCACTTGTGCGAAGTAATTATAATGTTTACTGTCTTTGCAGAAACAGTAACAAATTTTTTCATAATTAGAGATTTAATGTTTAAATTTATATAAAGATATATATTTTTATGATTTTCATCATATTATATAATAAAAATAATATATCATGTTTACCTGTGCATGACTTTTTTAAATTGAAGCCAAGATGTTTATTTTTTTTCAAATTCGATCAAATTTGAGTTTTAAGAGTTCTTTTAAAAGTCTAACCCGAATCAGTTTGTGTTAGATCTGAGCACGACCCAAACCTTTTGTTGTACCCTATAAGTTCGGCCTGAACCCGATGCTCAAATCTGTGCATGTCCGGTGCATTATAATTTTAGAGCATAGAGCCTAGTTGTAGAAACTATGCCATAACCTATTAATCTTGCTCGTTGGAGTCAGTACATGCATCCATCTAGACCAGTTGCATGATGGTGGTGCAGAATTAGGACATGGCTCTTATTGGTGCCTTTTGGTGAGTACAGATCAGTAAGTATCTGGAGTGGTCTATCTAATATAAATTCTTCCTTTCATTGTTGTGATTCGAAAAAAGAAAATTCATTTGCAGCTCTTTCATGATGTGGGCAGACACTATTGTAAGAGTTTGGATGTCAACCAGTTTCATGCTTAAAATTAGACGTTACAATCGCCTTCCTTTTCGGATGATGACACCATTGCATCTCTTGGACCAGCATTTCGAGGCAAGTCATTCGGCATTGGACCATGTGATTATAAGCAGCATGCTTTCCATTCCTTTGGACCTCAAAACTTTAGATACCCTATTATTCTGGCACAGTTCCAAAGAAATATTTGTAGAGATTTTCTCTCTTTTATCTTCTGCCGAAAACATTATTTTTTATCCTTCCTATAATAGGTGTTTTCATTTTTTTTTGGGGGGGAGGGGGAGGTTATGGGTAGAGAGAGAGAGAGAGAGAGAGAGAGAGAGAGAGAGAGAGAGAGAGAGCCAACTCTGCCTCCTGCCCTCCTCCCCCAAGTGTGTGGTTTAAATTCCTTTGGACCCAAAAAGAAAAAAGATAAGAAAGGTATGAAATTTATTGAAAAACTAACAATAACATCAAGTATTGTGTCTAGTGGGAAGTTCTTATTAGTGTTATATATTTCTATTCTAACTTGAAATTAAGACTCGATTTTGTTGGAAAGAATATAATTATATCTCTGCAATAAACAATGTTGCATTTAGTATGTGAAATTTGGGGGGGGGGAAGGATTAGTTAGAAACTTTTTCATGGTATGGTAACAATAGTTTCCTCCAAATCTTATATAAACAAGTTCGAACAACAAGTTAATAAAAGACATGAAATGGGACATTCACATTTTCTAGATAGAATAAACTTTTCACTTTTGTTGAATTCAAGAAGAATATTTCTCCACTTTTTGTGAATTTCTTTGGATATAGTTTTCGTAATTGTAAGATTCGATGTATAAATTACGGTGGCACTAAGCCAAGAAAGGCCAAACAAAGCCCAAGAGATATGGACAAATGTTAGGCAAAGCTTAAATGCAAATTGGGGAAAAAAGGTGAAGGGAGACATTTGAGTTGATGTTTGCAAAAGCAAAAGCAAAGGAAGTGATTCTGCATGATGTGTCTTACTTTTTTGAATATTCAACCTTTAAAGTTTGTGGAATTGGGGAAGAAAAAGCTGTAAAGTGAAAGTGGTATCACTTGAGAGTTGCTTACTACCAATTCCAATTTCAAACATAAAAAAGTAAGGGCGGGGGCCATGTGGTGTGTGAGAAGAAATGGGGGCAAGTACTTGGAAATATACAATCTATTTTTTTTTTTGTTTTGGGGGGAGGGGGGTCCATCATTTTTCATTAATTAACCTTATACCAACACTAATCTTTTTTTCTTAAAAAAAAGAAGTAAAAAAGCCACTTTAAGCAGTGCCTAATCAGTGTGTAGAGAGAGAGAGAGAGAGAGAGAGAGAGAGAGATTAGTGAGAGTAGTTGACACCGGGTAGAGTTGAATAGATATTTGTTCTAGCAATATTTAACCTTTAACCAAGAGATTATCAATATTCTGTACATATTTCCTTTTTAACCACTTAAAAGTGGTAGGCCAGTGACAAAGGAGACTAATATTCGTGCACGAAGTTAGAGATTTGAACTCCACTGGGGATACAAGCTGTTTTATTAACTAGAATTCCTCATATCTCAATAGGGTTGTTTTGTTTTTGACGAATTCACCCTTCAAGTGCCCAGCCAAGGAGATTGTCCTTCTTACCAACCCTTAGAAAAAGAAAAAAAACAGGTCCACTTTCCTTTCTGTCA
The DNA here is from genome assembly GCA_037126225.1 of Dillenia turbinata. Lineage (NCBI taxonomy): Eukaryota > Viridiplantae > Streptophyta > Magnoliopsida > Dilleniales > Dilleniaceae > Dillenia > Dillenia turbinata. Next base: position 15,039,897 of record JBAMMX010000017.1, read on the forward strand.
TTCTAGAGATCTTTTTTCCTTTTGTTTTTGTTTTGTTTTGTTTTTCTTTTTCTTGATTACATGAAGATTTAAATATGAGATCAAGAAGAATTGTAATCACTAAACTGTCTTCTTTAGAACGTAAAGCTCTCCATGTAAAGTCATTATTCCAACTTGAGATCATCTTGTATTTTGATTTGAACTTAAAAAAATAACGCCACAGAGACCAAATAAATCAAACAACACATACATTAAATTTTATACGACAATCTATCTCAATATGTTTTTTAAAAATTTTGTTGCTTGATTAAAAACATATTTTGACTTGCTAAAAATTACAGTAAAAAATATATAAATTTTTATTGATATAAACTATCATATAAAGTTTAATCCATTTAATCTTCAACTCATACGGAATACGGATCATATACCATTGTTCTAAATTAAAGTGGCTTGGTCCCAATTGCCAAGATGGATATCAAGGACTACGTTGTGTCCTTTTGGGCTAACTTAGCCCAATAAAATCCAAGGCCTCACTAAAATGCCTTTCTTTTTTTTTGGACCATCAATATCCAAAAACTCAACTAATGTTAATTCAAACAATTACAGAGTTCAATTTAGAAACCGACTTTTCCTATATTTGTTTTTTTATTTTCAAAACTCGAACTCTAGATTTTGATTAAGGAAATTTGGTCCTGCCACTGAACCTATAGGACATTGGTGCCTCACTAAAATGTTAAACCCGAAGATTTTGAAATCACCAAGAATTTCAAATAGCCCCACCAAATATTGCAGTGCAAAATGTTGTGCCTATCGTACACATCGAGAATTTCAACTAAAAGCTTATAGAAATCTTAAATGATATAAACTTGGTCCATTCAAGGACTCATTACCCTAGATACGTCCTGCAGACCAGCCTAGGTTAACCCACCCACTCAAATACACTAAGTTCCAGTTTAGTGGCCCAAGACATACATATGCATATAGGTGTGTTGGGGGGGGGGGGCGTGCGTAAAATACAATGAATAACACAACAAATACAAGTTGCATTATGTTAACCGTTTCCAAAGCTGGAAGATTATGCTGCACTTTAGATTATGCTCTATTTTTGTCCCAATTACGTTGTTTTGTGCAAGAATATGTGAAAACACAGCATCCAAGATGATAAAGTTCGTTTTTTATATGCTTACAATGAGATGCATATTTGACAAGAAAAGGATGACACGGCTAAGTCTCAGGATCGGAGATAAGGACTAATTCCACTTTTATTTGAATGAATTTAACAAGAGCCCCTACGTACAAACAGCCTCGTGCATCTATAATACGGCTTAGTGCTTTGCCTACATCAGCAAAATGCAAGGAAGACGGACGCCTATCTGATTTTGGTACAGCAGTAAACCTACCACTTATATCTAAAAGTGATCTCAAAAAATAAGAGAATGAAGTAATCAATACCCGTTCAGTTTTTAATGAAGGATACACCCTTTTGAATGCTTGCTGCTAACTCCTTTTTAGCCTTCTCTAAGCCAGCCCTGTCAAGGTTTTATTAGAAATTAGAAGGCAGGCTATGGGGTAGAGGCCGTAGAGAGATTCCAAACAGTCACTGTTACCTCTCATACTCGTTCAGGGGGCCAAGAGGGTAGATCTCCTCGACTCCTGTACGGCCAAGCCGTACCTTGGATGCGAAGAAAGGAAGCTCCGTCACCTATGGAATGCAATGCATTAGTTTATTGGTGAATATAATCCGACCTTTGAACTGATTTAAATGGAGGGAGATTTAGGAGGGTCCACCAAATGGTAATTATAGCCTCACATGTCTAGTTGCAGAAGGATGAATGTACACAGGATGAGAATTGGGCAATGGTACCTGAGAAGCCACAAAAGCACATTCGACAATGCCGGCATCTCCTCTCAAACCACGAAGGCATGCATCAGCAAATTTCACAGCAGCATATGCCTGCAAGCAAAATTGTTCAAATTGTTTAGGAGCTCAACAATTAGGTATCAGGTGGAAGATTAGATGAAAATACATCACACTAATTTTTTATTATTTACTAACCATAGACAGTGTGGCAGACCCACTCCCAGCCTTTGCCTGCAAAAGACATGACAGATCCCAATTAACTTTTTAACATTATCACGTAGTAGAAGAGGAGGCAAAGACTATCAGATCAATGCAAAAGAGAGGCAGGAATCAAGGGACACACTCCACCATAACTAAACTAAGACAGCACATGGCTTGCCCTGCAACACACACACTGACTCATTCTGAGTAAGACACATGGGGTTACCTTGTTGCAGCAAGAATTCGATCCAGAAGTTCAATGCACCCAAAAAGTAAATAAGTAAATAAATAATCAATCCGGAAGATAAGACTTCTGTTTCCACAAAAACAGCCCAAGAACTTTGGTGTCCCTCCTAACTCTAACGGAATCTAATTAATATATTAGTAAGTGAGAAGATATCCATGTGACATGACATCATTTTGACACGAGGATGTGTATAACTATATCATACAATTCTTGCATCACCACACTCAAACATCCAAAGAGAAGTGATGGTTTCATCCAATGTACTACAAATGGATTGATTGGGTATCAATCATCTACCTAAAAGTTTACTAGTCTTCATCAGGCCTTCACTTGCATAAAGGCTCTAGTGAAGTCCATAGCAATAAGACACTGGGAAAAATCTCCCCTGAAAAATAATCCCCTCCATTTTAATAAAAAGTTGATTCTAAATTCAAGTTTCCCAATGATTAAAGAAAGTATCCTGTAACTGTACTGCTTTATGGCTCCATTTGCTTCTCTATTGCTTAAACAAGTGGTCTAAAACATAAGAGGCAACAGCATACCATGGAACCTCATTTGTGCATAAGTTCAATAATCCTAGCGTCACCAACACCTTTTTCAATTAACCATTGAAGACTTGAGATATGTGGTTCTCTATAAGGGAGTTGGACAAGATGCAAAGCTACAACACTAATCTACAAGGTGTCTACAACAGACACATGAATGCATGTGCATGACATACAGAGACGGAGACAAAATCAGCCAATATCATTTTTTATCAGATATTTCACATGTGCCTCTTGATCTTGTCCCTCCAGGGCAATAAATTACCATTAACACAGACAGATTGAGTTATTATTGTTACAAAACAATGTATGAAATGATCCATTCTTCCACTCTTCAAGGAAAACTATATAAGAAAACAAATACATGCTGACAATTTTATTCTATGTTTGGGTGTATTGCTGCATCTTACTAGTTCTTTGAGGAGACATCTATTTCCATCTTGTCCATAAAAAAATATAATTGCCACCAATTTGGAAAGAAAACACTAACCAAAAGGAGAAAGAGCTCCTCAGGATTGGAAAAAGTCCCCACTGTCGTTTTATGATAGTTGTAGCTATTAACCCTACAACTGAACCAACTAACAAGGTGACCAGATCTGCCCACTGACCAGATTGCTAATAGGTGTTTTGCAGTCTTGATTACTGCAGTCTGGTGGCCTAGTGCAACACATTTATTGCCAGCTTATGAAAACAGAAAACACAATGGTATATGTATATATAAATTTGATTTCCAAAATGTATTTGTTTTAAAAATCAATTTTTCTATGAGGATTGATGATTTAACGATTATCACTCTTCATTTTGTGCTTATAAGAATTTCAATTATCTATTATGATGCATTAGTATTTACCAAAAACCTTAGACAAAAATAAATCCGTAAAACACTTATAGTGTTTGTAGAAGAAATTCTTCTTATTCAACTTTCAAAATGTAGTGTCTAACCATTATCATTTATTATTACTTATTACTGTTGAAATTAATTGAAATAAGGCCCTAAGTTTTGTGTTTATAAAGGATAAACTTGAACTCTTTAAATATGGAATTGTGTTTTTTAAGTTTAACATTCAGTAAGTACATCCATATGTCCTCAATTTACTCAAATACTTGCAAGATTTTGCACTGCATGGCCTTGAGACTTTAGAAATTGCTAGAATCAGTGTTTCCACTATTTATGCCTCATAGTTCCTTCAATTAAGTGCACAATTCATATCTAATATACTTTTCTAGAACTTTGGTCTTTAGACTATTAATAAGAGCATTAATTTTTTACCTTACTTCTCAAATGATAACTTCGTCGGGAAATATTCCTAGATCAGGATGTTCCATCTACTTTCTAAGGGGATCCAAGAAAGTTATAGTTTTTATACATACTTTTTGGACAAGAAACAAAAAAAAATCATTCAAGAGGGTCTAGACAAAGTCTTGGAGCTGATGCTCCTTTATTTAGTAAAGAAACCATCTTCTTGTAATCTAGGGATTCTTTAAGAGTACCAAAAAATATATCACTAAAGCAAAGTAAAAACATGAAGTTTGCCTAATAATATGGAAAAGATTATGTTAGGAGAGTTCCCCCCTAAATTGGGTACGATAATGCTCGAATTGGATTAATCGGAGCATGACTTTGGATATCTATCGGTTATACCCCAAAAAAAAAAAATGAAGTTCGCCTGCTGATAGGAAGATAAAGACAAGAATGAACAATTTTAATATATTTTTGGAATGAGGATACAAAATTACAAAAAAGGTTAGTTTCTTTAATTGTGCTCATGTGCTGTAAGTTTTAAAGACTTAAAATTGAAAAGAAAACGTAAATTACATAATAGCCTTTCACACCTATAATTCAGAATTTATACTTCCTTAGACTTGTCCAACCCTGTGATTACAACTTCCCTAAGAATAATGGTGGCAACTAGAGAGGGATGCATAAACAAGAGAACAAAGATTTTATAATTTGTGTTCCGTAGAAGGATTTGATGGCTCCAACAAATCAGGAAAGTGACAATTCCCCCCCGCAATATCCTCCAAATAATTCTGCAAGCAATCTGATAGAATGTTTATAGTTCCTCTAACAAGTTAGTAAGAAGAAAGTTCCTCTCTCTGGTGGGGCATCCTTGACCATCATTTTACCTTATACTTCCTCCCAACTTAAAGAGGGGCTAGGTTATCTCCAACTAGTTCTTTTATGTGTGAGTTATGCTGTGAGACTATAGCATCAAACTTAGTGAGGTGCCAGGAAGAACATTAAATATGATGGAGACATACTTATCAACAAAGTGGTTGCGGACTTTAAGGATTAGCAAGTTTTTGCATTGGCATGCAAATCCAGAAGGAATATTTTGAGCACAACAGAAAATTTCTTACCTCAACTACTTCTGTACCTCCATTTTGAATGCGAGCAGTTAGGTAGCTTATTTCTTCTGGGGTGAAAGAGCATTTTGGTTTAACCTAAAACAAGATTTTACCTTTGGTTTAAGAGAGGCTCTTTTTCATCAAATGAAGAACAATAAAAGAATTCAGTCAAGCAATCAAATTTGGAAAAGTAAAGAAAAAAAAAATCATGTGATAAACCTGAGAGAGGAGGGGTAAAATAGTTACTCCTGCATGACCCCCTACCACAGGAACGTCAACTTCTCTGGGATCAAGCCCCAAAACTTCTGCCTGCAGGAATGAGAAACAAAAGTGACAAAGATATTGTTTAAGCAGCAAAACTAAAGCACAAGCCATCAGCCAAAGACCCATTTAGTCCCCTGCAGCTACTATTTTACATAGTCTCTAATGCTTAACATACTGAATAACCCACATAATCCGGTTGGTTCTTGGGAAGCGGGGTGACAGACGAGGATAAAATCCATGATCGAGCATAGTCATACCCTGTACACCCTGTACTTGAGTCATGTCCCTCAAGCTCAGTAGAAAGGCTGAATACAGAGGACTCCGAGCTTGATGGGCCAAAATCTGAGGGCATTATTTGAGGGCCCCAACCTCATAAACTCTAAGCAATAAAAGTCACTATCAGCTCACATCACAATCATTCACAGGACAGGAAAGAATTACCCTATCAGAAACAGATCAATAAACTAACTACTGTTTCTTTGAGATACATCCCCGCTTTTGCAAGTAAAAGTTCTACTTGCATATTTTCATTTGATATAGAAGACATTAGCCTGGTTCATCAGTTCACCAATACACACTGGAATCCTAATCATGACTGGGAATCAAACTCCTACTTCATACATCGATTTCAAAGTAGCTATGAATTTGTCTGAATCTTTGTCTTCAAGAAATTGTCAAATTTAAAGATGGAACTTCCAGGAAAGAGTACATACCACAAAAGTATTGGCTCTAACAACATCAAGCATTGTCACCCCCAAAAGCTTCTTTGGATCAAAGGTGCCTGCCTTCTTGAACACCTCTGCTGCAATTGGTACAGTGGAGTTCACAGGATTACTGATCAGGTTAACAATTGCACCTGGGCAGCACCTAACAATTCCTTCACAAAGAGTTTTTACAATTCCAGCGTTGATATTAAAGAGATCATCCCTGGTCATTCCAGGCTTCCTTGGTACACCAGCCGGGATTATAACAAGGTTCATGCCTGTTAGAGCATTCTCCAATTGCTGTGGACCTAGAAAACCACGTACCTAGAAACCACATGAAGTTAAGTAAGATGGAAGTTTCAGAAAACAAAGTCAACTCAAGGATGATGTTGTTTGATATCATATTAAGCACCGATTGGTTGCTTAATAACATTAAGAGTGTTTAAAAACGACAAAACTAAGTGCAAATTTTAACCTGGGTGAAAATTTATACATCAAATTTAAGCAGAAAAACTTGACAAAGTTATTTAGCAAAAATGCTCAATGAGGTTCTTACTTGGTTTGACAAAATATCCATAATTTTTTTTATTCAAAGGATCTTATTCCCTTGGATATCCACATCTTTTTTACTCAAAAAAGATATTATTGCCCATTGCAAAGTAAACATTATCTTTTATTGTGTACCTTATCATTTAATGTTCTATAACTTAACTCTCCATTTACAGTATGCTAGAATTGTCAACTCATACGTGCTAAAACAAAGATCTTATTCATTCTTATTAATTCATCAAATTGTAAAAGACTAAAAGAGTTCAGGATTTGTTCTTTTTTTTTTCCATAAAAGTGAATATTATGATCGCTGTTGTCATTTATAAATGAAGACATTTGATTACTATACTACTACTATTATTATTATTATTTTGAATGCAAAATAGTCATAGTTACACTAGACCCATGAGGCGATCGATATATCTTTCCAACATATTTTATTTATCTATCTATCTATTATGGTAGATACAACATAAAACAGAACAATAATTTGTTGTGTTAATTATAAAATTCTGGTATTGCACAATTAACCTAATTGTTTTCAGAAAAATTCAGCAACTAATTATGTTACGATTGGATTTTGAAATAAAAAGTGTTCTTCTAATATCAAGTGATATTTAATTAGCTTAGATTAGGTTTTTGTGTAACAAATGCTGGTGAAAAATATACGTGTTGGTTTTGGTTTTAAATTTTATTCACAGATAAGGGCTTCTACCACCAGCAATCAACAGCCAAAATCACAACCTCACTTGGGGGCGGGTCATTTCCTTTCAGTATCCAATATCGAAGACCCTAAGACTTGACATTAAATAAATAAACAAACAAACAAATAAATAAATATACAAAAAAATTCAGTTCATTTAATGGAATGAGTTGTGGAGTTCATTTGCAAATAAAATCTTATACTTGGAATCAAAAAGTATAATGTGGAATTCAATTAAATTCCTATGCTTGAAGAAAAAAGGAGTAAAAGTGCAAAACTAAATTCTAAATATTGTAATTTAGTAAACAATATGGTAATTGGAAAGTAAATTTATATGGACCCCCAAACTCTTGGAAATTCCCCCTTTTATGATTTGGAAGTCTATACTTTTTGTGGAGTTAGAATTGAACTCCACGATTCCAAGCAACAAAACTGGTATTGGCTGTCAAGTTCATCTGGCTCCATGTACAGCCCAACTCGAGCAACTTAGAGAGACAAACAATAAATCTAAGCAAAATATTAACAATAAAGAAAATTAAAAAAAAAAAAATCACGCACACACACACATCAGACTATGCATTATGATACAGTCGAAAACAGTAAAGTAAGCAGGCTAATTAGTGAAAAACAAAGAAACGAACAAATAGGGGGGTTGAATTGAACGAAAATGAAGGAGGCAGAGCTATCTACCACAGCACCAGTATCCATGTGACTGATATCAGCAGTAACTCCAGGTGTATTGACAACATCATAGAGATGAAGAACAGAGACAAGAGGATTCATCTTCATCAACATAGCTAAAGGTTGACCTATTCCTCCTGCTGCTCCCAGAATTGCTACTTTGAATCCAGAGGCTCCTCCTTTTGATCGGCAATTCATTCTTCCCAGCACTCTGCCTTGCTCCATCTTTTAACGATTTTATAATTCCAAAATCAGAAATCATAAAAAAGATGAATGAAACTTAAACTGGGTGAGAAAAGAGATAGAGAGATGGGTACCGAGCAACTCGATGGGTTGAGATGAGCTGAGATTTTTGCAACGCGCTGATACCCAGCTTCACTGTTCGAATTCATTCTTCTCTTCTCTTGATTGACAACTCAACTCACAGAGAGAGAAAGAGAGGAGGAGGGAGAGAAGTGTGGAGATGGATGACAAAGAGAGACGAAAGAGGTGACGTGAGAGAGAGAGAGAGAATTGGAAAGCGTGATAAACAGAATGTATCCTTATCTATTCTATTCCTACAACATAACTGACGTTTGTCATCAAACAGCTTCGATTCACGCACTCTGCTCTGCTCTGCTCTCTCTCTCTCTTCAAATTTCAGCTCCTCGAGAGCACCTAAACCCTAAAGATCAGAAAACCCTCTCGAAAGCAAACGACGGCGCAAACTTGGCGGCCAAGCCAAGAGTCCATTTTCAGGCAAGGCCCGCTTTACTCGATTCTGAATTAAAATCATTCGTATGGGCCTCTGATTCAAGGCCCAATAACTTCCAAGTGATACTCAAAACTTTTTAATTTGTGCTTCAAATTAAATAAATACGACAAAATTTTTAAATTTCATTTCCATTTTCAATTTTTTATTTAAAAAATAGGAATATTATTTTGAATTTTACAAAAAGTAAGCATTTATAAATTAACAAAAAAGAAACTTATAAATAAACTTCACAAAAATATAAAACATTTAATTTCACAAAAGCTTACTTTTTTTTATTTTTATTTTTAGTATATAGGAGATTCGAAGTCAATAATTTTATAAGAATTGATAATTCAACTAAATTTTGAGATTTACGGAAATGATTTTACTAGAATTGTCATGTCGATTAAATTCCGAGGTCGATGATTCTCCTAGAATTGACGAGTCAAATAAATCTTGAAATTCATGCAAATAATTCTATAAGAATTAGCAGGTTAATAAAATCTCGAGATTCATCCAAATGATTTTGTTAGAATTGACAAGTAAATTCATGCTCATTCTCATGATTAAAGAATTATATTCCAAATGTTGAATTATAGGAGCTACATTCTATTTTAAATAACATTTCATGTATAGCAATTCTCAATATATTATAAATACAAAAGGAAATCAAAACATTTGGTGAGCTTTTCAATCTTTAAAATCATTTTTCTCTTATTTTATCTTTCATTCTTGACGCTTATTTTTCCATATTCAGAATTTGAAATATTAAATAAGCAGGTTTAGTATTCCATCATTAGAGTCATAGATCGATGCTACACAATTAACTCTTTGTATTACTAGACTTGTGACTTTAGAGTTATAGAGTAATCCTTTCTTATATAATTATAACATAAAAGCAAAATTATTAGGATTGAGGTGCACAAACTACAGCTTCCAGTTGCTTGCCTTTCAATCATGCCATGCATCTTTTTTTTTCCTTTTTGATTTTAAAGTGATGTTTTTATACCTTTAAATATTAAGAAAGAATGAAAGCTCTTATATTTATTTATAATTTGTTGAAATCAAGCATACTTGCCCCGATTCTTGACCTTACTTGGGCATTAGAATTAAATCGTAGTTGAATCGAATCCCTCTTGTGTGCAAAATCTTTACATTTACATTTTTACTCATATGATTATCGTACGTGAAAACCTATAATCTAATAATAAAATTACTTATATTTTTATTTTAGGTTTAAAATTCAAAATTTATAAGTAGCCTTTTTCTATTTCTTTGGTTTTTCTTCTTTAAATGTTGCTTATTTTAAAACCCATGTATTAGTACAATATTTACACACCCGATAAACTTGTCCGATCCATTTTTTTGGCAGTTCTGTTCTAGTCACATTTTGAATCTGTAATAGCTAACAACAATAATAAAACAGTTTGACGTCGACTCAATGAGTAGTGTGCTAGGTTTCTTAACCAATTTTTAAATTTAAAATATGATAATGAAAAAAATTACGTTAAGAGAGCTCTCATTTAAAATCAACATGATCGGATTAATTAGAATATAATTCTAAATATCAGTTGTTATAGCGCAAAGAAAAAGAATCCCAAAATGCAGCTTTATTTATTTATTTTTTTCTTTGAAAGACAAATTTAGGGTAAGTTTGATTCGCAGAAGGGTAGAGGAAGGAGGAAATTTATTTTACTTGATAGAAGTGAATGAATTTTTTTTATTTTTGTTTGATAGAGATGGAAGGAAAGAAAATAAGTAGTATTTTTGTTTGTTTGGTTAGAATGAAAAGTGGAAGGAAATACCACCAATTTTACCATTATACCTTTATGAGATAATATTTTTAATATTTCTCGTCACATTTTTTAATTTTTAATTTAAAATATTTTTCTAAAAATATAATATTTTTCTAAAAAATAGTTATTTAATATATTTTTCTTAATTTTATAAATTATTTTCATTATTATTTTATAATAAATAAAATTAGAATATTAATGTAAAAAATGTAAAAAATTAAAATTAAAAAAAATAATTTTTTCAATAAAATTGATAAAAAATTTAAATTTTATTAATTTATATTAAATAAGATTGAAATAAAATATAAATTTATCCAAAAATATCATTTTCTTTCATTTTCGTTCACTTTAAGACGGAAATGATTTTTTAAAAGAGAAAAAAATGAATTAAACCCAATTTTTACTTCCCCTCATATTTTCTTCCTTATCAAACGAGTGAAATGTGTCATTTTCTTCTATTTTTACTTTCTCTCTCATTTTCCTTCCACTTTTCACTCTAATCAAACTGCACCTTAGTTTGAAGCAGTGTTTTTAAAATCGAACCGGTAGACGACTCGACTAACCTATCGATTCATTGGTTTATTAGTTAGACCGGTTGAGCCATTTTACTAACCGAATGATATTATCATGATATCATATATAATTTGTATATTATATATTTTAAAATAAAATAAAATTCACATATTTTTTTTAAAAAATGAATTAGTTTTATCAACAACACATAAATATAACAATATACGATGAAATGAATAACTAGCCTCGTTTATTAAATTTTTATTTCAACTTGTTATTTATTACAATAATTTTAATTGAAAAATTTTAAATTTAGATAAAGTATCAACATATCATCCTAATTTTTCAAAGCAAATAAGTAAAAATAATGATTATGAGTTTTAATTTAATAATCCAAAATTAATATAATAATAGTATTTCAAAATTTAGAATTATTATAAATTATGATTTAATTTAATTTAGTCAAATTGTATGGAAAATGTCATTTTGTTATTTATAGTTTTTAATTTTTAATTTTTATTTTAAAATAAATATTGAGACATTTTTTACGAATACGAATAAAATATTTAAAATACGGAGAAATTTTAAAATAAAAAATAGAAAAATATTATCATAAAATTATAAATAAATATAAATTATAATATTTTCAGGCAATAATAACACATGACAGGATAATAAAGGTTATATATATAATCACCACTTTTTCAAATTTAAATCCAAATAATTATAATATTTTTATATATTCTTTAAACTAAGAAAATCTGTTGAATCAAATAGAATCAACTCCATTGATTCGATTCAATCACGGGTTTGGTTTGAAGAGGGTATTGTGTTGATGAGGTTCTTAGCGTATTATTGAAGTGAGTGACGTTTAAGGCACAGCAAGTCTCCCACTTGCCCCCTCGTCAAAGAAGGTTGGCTGTCTTCCTCCATGATCATCATCATTTTATTGAAAACGAAACCTTGAAATAACGCGGCTTCGCTGCCTACTCAAACATAGGCCGAATTTGAATACCGGCAAATTAAGGAAAGGGCCTTTCATCTTTTCTGAGAGCAATGAAAACCCCGAAGCATGTGCTCTTCCTTCTCTGTTGCATCTCATCCCCTCCCTTTCTCTCTTCTTTCTCTCCTCTCCACTCCAACAGCTGATCTCGTCTCTTTCACTCTCTTCTCCTCCCCCATCCACTCTTTCGTGGCTTTCTCTCTCCTTTCTTTGTCAATGTCACTTTAGACGTGTGAATAATGGTTTATTATTATTATTATTATTATTTTACTAACGAGAACAATTTGTCTACTCATGATTAAAACAAATGAAAAATCAATTCCAAGACAACTAATCTGTAACCTAGTACAACATAAGGAAGGATCACGGGGCCAATAGGGGTTGTGTTTGTATTGTGCTATCTCCTTATATTATTCTGATTGATTATACTCCCTTCAGAAAAGAGCTAATTACGACCTGATTACTGATTTAATAATTAAGTATAATTGTCGTGTCAGCGGATTACATAATTTGATATAATATATATATATATATATATATATATATATTTATACATATATATATATATATATATTTGTGTCTTATGGCCACCAACTTGGAAAAATTATAAAATGATATCAAAGACATTGTCAGATTAGCTTTTGATGGAGGTGGATTATGACTCCACAGATACCGATTCTTTCTTGACTTGAACAGTAGCCGTCGATGGGTGGATACACCTGTAATAACCGGCGGAGGGTACTTCAACGGGAAAACTCCGACGCTCAAGTCAATAAAGAGCGATTTTTGATTGAAAGAAAGCAGCCTGAGAGTTGAGAGAATGTTGTTTCCTATAGTCAGTGTGCCCCCTATGTTAGACTTAGAGAGCGTCCCCTGTTCTGAGAGTTTTTGGGATCACTTATACCTCTGAAAGACATGTCTCGCTGGGGACTCCAACCCTACCTTCCTTCTTGAACTGATCCGGGAATCTCGGAGATAAATATTATGAGTTGATTACGATCCCCATGTATCGGAAGAGCTACCATTTTCGAAATGGGTGTTTTCCTTATTTGAAAGATCCGGAATATGCCGTTATGAAGTGGGAGACTAAAGATAAAGAAAACTCTGACTTTCCTTAGAATCACTCGATCGATTGAGGGACCTTCATGATTTGATCGTTCGAAAAGTCGATGTTAGCTTACCCAATTGGGGCGATTACCTTTTGGCTAGTTATCGTTCGGCTGCTCGGGCGACTGAGACTCTATCGTTCGGTAGAGTCGGGCGACTGAGAGCTCTCGGTAGATCATCTGGATGACTATGGCCCTTCGGTAAATTATCATGACGGTCGTTAGATATCGGTCCGTAAGTGCCATTCGTGAACTCTTTTGAGAATTGACTCTTTTAGTTTGAGTTTTTGGCTACGTCTCATCATTTGCTCCCTACTCATGATCTTCTTGAAAGAAGAAGTGCCATGAGTGACAATCTTCGAAAAAGGAATGTCCCTTTTTAATTTGGCATTTGTCGCTTCGATTTTTATGAACTGTCTTCTATACGTCTTGTAAGAGTCTTCGTTCCTTAGAAAATACAACTTTTCCCTTTTTTTTCGAAAAGTTTTCTCTTTCAGCAAAAAATATCGACAGACGTCTCCTCATTACCTAGCATAGACAACATACAGAGCATTATGACCGAAGAGGATCTGATAGAAGTCCAGAAGGAAATGTCGCTCGGAAATGACTTCGAATTTGTATTGCCTGGCGAAGGGGATAGAGCGAGTCTTGCCCCCGAGGGTTACGTCCCAATGTATAAATAGTGCGTGAAATATGATTTGAAAATTCCATATACGGGCCCACTGATAGAAATCTTGAGGTATTGGAACATTCACCCTTCACTACTCATCCGAAGTGCTTGGCGATTTGTGATTACCCTAATTTTCTTGTTAGGGTTTTTCCTTATTCGTTTCGACCTGGAGATTTTAGGGGCTCTGTTTTTCTTGGGGTGATGTAGTTCCAAAGGATCCATTCACGGTTGGTATAAACTTCAGACTTGCCGGGAGTCTCGCTGTAAGTTTTTCTATAGTGAGTCTCAGGATAAGTACTGGATACATAAATTTTTCTTCATTAGATTTCTGAACAGGGATCTTCTTCCTGTATTTCCAGATGCTAACCAGGTGCATTTTTAAACAAGAAAGTCCCGGCTCTTCTTTGTCACTCTCGTTTTTTGCGTGTTGTGGCCCATTATTGTGAGGTTAGTTGGAGGAGTTTGTGAGTGGATAGCTTGGTGAGAGACGATATATTGATATTATCCGGTCTTCTCATGGATGAGTCAAGCCAAATCATCAAGCCCCTTTTGTTGGAACAACAGGGAAAAAACTTGGTCGACACTGTGTTGAACTTTGATGCCCGTCTTCTTGATGAAATATCTACTGAACGGGAAATGCGGTCTCATGTAAAGAGGAAGACGGTTGATGTTTTCCCTGAATTTCAACGGAAAAAGTCTAAGATTAGAGTGCCCAGTCCACCTACTGGGGAAGAAAAACAAACCGAATCTGGAGAGCATGTGTTGTCCCACGAGCATTCTGAAACAGAAGAGGGTCATCTAGTCGTCGAGGCTTTCAATACGTCTACCGGGGTTGGAGAAGGAGGCGGTTCGGACGAGAGATTTTTCGAAATGACTGAGAATGTTTCGGTTCAAGATCCGCAAAGGTCGGAAGAGTCTCCAGTGACGCAACCTTCTGCTTCCATTTCGGAAAAAGTTTCGGGACAGTCCCCTCGGGGGTCTCAGTGTCTTTTGGTCGATGTACCAGACGACTATTGCGTTCCTCCACCTATTTTGATTGGAGAATGATGGAATTCCAAAGAAGGATCAGTGGCGGTCTTCATGGGGGCCACAATTTCAATCTTGTCGATCCACAGGAAGGGTTATAGTTGGCTGAGCGTTTCCAGCTTCCTTCGAAGTCCGCCCTCCGAAAGATACCTCTTGAATGTACTGATAGGGTCATCCAATTTCTTTGTCTTACAGTAAGTATTTTCTTTGTGCGAGATGAAGTCTGATCTTTACTGTCTCGTGATTCTGACCGTCGTGTCTTTTTTTCAGACCTCTGCTCTGGCTGAGTTTCAGAGAAAGTTGAGGGTAGAGCGGGATGAGCAATTTTCTCACATGAGTGACCAAGTGTTGGCACTGAAGGACGCTTTGAAGAACCAAGAGAAGACCATTGGAGAGGTCAAAGACAGGCAGATCAAGCGCCTTTGGGAAAACCTCGCTTCGGTTCAAGCTCATTGTAAGGAATTAGAAATGGAGGCATGCGCTTGGAAAGCGCAACTAACAGCTGTTGAAATATTAGCCCGTTTATTGGAAGAGTCCATTCGAAGGGTCGAACAAGAGATAACTGATCTCAAGACTTCTACTGCCAAAAATGTTGTCATCCTCCAACTTTCTCAGCATAAGTTGCATAAGCGCCTGAAATACGCTGAAGAGATGCTTTGAGAGATTGGTCGGTACGAAAATCTACCCCCTCTTGAAGGATCAACGGATTCGAATTCCGCTCATGTTATTTCTTGTGCCCCTTCCGTTCTTTTGTAATTTTGTGGAATGAGGATTTTTTACCCCATGATTCATTGAAATATAATAATCATCAAGGAACTTCTGATATTTTGCTAGCCAAGCGAGGTCGAGAGAATCTCTTCTGATAATGTACTCGTTCTGGTTACAGTTGGCTAAGCGTTTCTAACTTCTTTCGAAATCCGCCCTCCGAAAGATGCCTCTCGAATGTACCGACAGGGTCACCCAATCTCTTTGCCTTACAGTAAGTATTTTCTTTGTGCGAGTTGAAATCTGATCTTTACTGTCTCGTGATTCTGATCGTCGTGTCTTTTTTTCAGACCTCTGCCCTGACTGAGTTTCAGAGAAAGTTGAGGGTAGAGCGGGATAAGCAATTTTCTCGCATAAATGACCAAGTGTTGGCGCTGAAGGACGCTTTGAAGAACCAAGAGAAGACTATTGGAGAGGTCAAAGACAGGCAGATCAAGCGTCTTCGGGAAAACCTCGTTTCGGTTCAAACTCGTTGTAAGGAATTGGAAACAGAGGCATGCGCTCGGAAAGCGTGACTAATAGAAACTGAAAGGTTAGCCCGTTCACCAGAAGAGTCCCTTCAAAGGGCCGAACAAGAGATAGCCGACCTCAAGATTTCTACTGCCAAAGATGTTGTCGTCCTCTAACTTTCTCAGCGTAAGTTGCATGAGTGCCTGAAATGCGCTGAAAAGATTTTTTGAGAGATTGGTCGGTACGAAGCTCTGCCCCCTCTTGAAGGATCAGCGGATTCGAACTCCGCTCCTGTTATTTCTTGTACCCCTTCCGTTCTTTTGTAATTTTGTGGAATGAGGACTTTTTATCCCATGATTCATTGAAATGTAATAATCATCAAAAAAACTTTTGATCTTTTGCTAGCCAAGCGAGGTCGGGGGAATCTCCTCTGATGATGTGCTCGTTTTGGTGTGTTATTGAAAGCTCTTGGAATTAGAGTTGCTTCAACTTGTTCTTAGGAGATTGGTTCGGAGATGTTTTCTCGAAAGGTCCGGGCGACTGAGGCCCTACGATTGATTAGAGACTTTAAGAGTTAGGGTCGTGTCCGCCCGTTCGAAGAGTTCCATCCCTTATTGGCGACACATTCGTTCGGAAGATCTGGGCGATTGAGACCCTTCGGTCGATTAGAGACTAGGAGTTAGGGCCATGTCTGCCCGTTCGGGGAGTTTTATCCCTTATTAGCGACATATTCGTTCGGAAGATTTGAACAACTGAGACCCTCAGGTCGATTAGAGACTTTAAGAATTAGGGCCGTATCCACCCATTCAAGGGGTTCTATCCCTTATTAGCGACACATTTGTTCGGAAGATCTGGGTGACTGAGACCCTCCATCAATTAGAGACTTTAGGAATTAGGGCCCTGTCCACCCATTCAGGGAGTGTTTTCTTCGAAGGTAATTTGAAGTTCCAGGCCACGCGCTGTTAATAAGTAGTAACAAATATCGAAATTTTCATTAAAGGAAGAGTGTCGGGAAGTCCGGGTCATATGCTGGACAGAAGCTAACGGGAACATAAGGCTCGTGCTAGGCATCTTCGTTGTGGACTTGGAGGATCACCCCTCCTGGTTCCTCGCGTGATGGTTTGAGATCTGGCCTATGAAGTGGCTCATTCTCCCTTGGTGCTTCACGTCTGTTAGGAGAAGGCAGGTTTCTTCCTTCTAAACTGATGAACTTTTGTAGTTTTCTGCTGCGGACCAAAAATTCTAGTTCATACTTAAGTCTTTTACACTCATCGATCATGTGGCCGTAGTCCCTATGGAAATGACAATATTTAGATTTGTCTTTTTTATGATCTTCTTCCGCAGGACGAGAGGGGTCATTTGACATATGATTTGTTCATTATTTGATACAAATCCCAGCTTATGGTTTCGCTCAGTGGAGTGTAGATGCTGAACCTTTGCGAAGGTGGAGTTCCTTGGTCGCCTCTTTTCGGGGAACGCCGGCTTGGTGACCGACTGTGTTTTTTTCTGCTATGGTGGCCTTTTTGCTGATCAAAGGTCTCTGCTTTTTCCGCAGTAATATATTTCTCTGTTTGGAAGTAAAATTCTTGGATGGATGCTCGAGGCTTCTTTGTGATGGAGACCTTCATATCAGAGGAGCGCAAGCCCGTTAGGAGCGTGGCCAAAGCGATGTTATGGTCCAGATCAGGGACTTTTAGTATTTCTGTCTTAAATCTCTCCATGAAATTTCTGAGAGGTTTTTCTTTCCATTGATGTAATGATAAGAGGGATGTAGATTTTCGTTTGGCCCCTCGACTGATTATAAAGTGGGCCCCAAATTGTTGTCAGAGTTGTGCGAATCTCTTGATACTGAACGGGGGAAGAGAATTGAACCAGGTTAGGACATTACCCTTAAGAGTGGTAGGGAAGTGTTTGCACATCACGGTATCCGAGAGGTCTCTAGAGACCATCACTGTTATGAAATGGGCGGAATGATCGCGATGGTCATTTGTCCCGTCATACCGCTTCATGAGAGGCAAAAGGATATCTCTTGGCGTTGATTCTGACAAGATCTTTGCATCGAATGACAATTTGCCTAGGAAGCGTTGGGGATCTTTCTTATTCTTTATGCCTGCTCTTTTTAGCTCAACAGCCACGAGCTGTTCAATCTGCCTTTTTAGGTCCTAGGGGTCGTATTGAGAAAACGCCGATGGTTCCGGGAATCCTCGTCCAGGGAATTGTTTATATTCGGATTCTGTAGCAGATGAGTGGTTGTCTGGCTCAAGGGCTCGACTGAGTCCTTCCAACTGTTTATTCAATCTTTGGATTCCAGACACCAATCTTTCCATTTAGGGCTGGTCTGCCTGTTCTGGTAATGAGGCAATGACTTGTTGGTCTTGATTTGCATGTCGCGGAATTAACTCCGGATGCAACGATCGGGGAGAAAACACAGGATTGTGAATTGGAGGATTCGTTACTGGGGGAACGGTAGGTTCGGCAGGCATAGGGATGTGCCATTCTACAACAGGGGTGGCTTTAGAAGACGCTCTAGTCCTTGGAGGTATGGTTATCGAAATGATCGAAACTTCTCTAGTCTGTTTCCCACGGACGACTCCAATCTGATAGAGGTGGGTTATTGCTCCACAGATACCGACTCCTTCTTGACTCGAACAGTAGTCATCGATGGATAGATACACCTGCAATAACCACCGGAGGGTGCTCTGGCGGGAAGATTCCGACGCTCAAGTCAATCAAGAGTGGTTTTTGATTGAAAAAAACAGACTGTGAGTCTGTTCTCTGTGGTCATTGTGCCCCCTGTGTTATGCTTAGAGAGCATCCCCTATTCTGAGAGTTTTTGGGATCACTTATACCTCTGAGAGATGTGCCTCGCAGGGGACTCCAATCCTACCTTCCTTCTTGAACTGATTCGAGAATCTCAGAAATAAATATTATGAGTTGATTACGATCCCCATTTATCGGAAGAGTTACCATTTTTGGAAGGGTACTTTCGTTACTTGAAAGATTTAGAATTTGCCGTTATGAAGTGGGAGACTGAAGATAAAGAAAACTCTGAATTTCTTTAGAATCGCTCGATCGATTGAGGAACCTTCATGATTTGATCGTTCAAAGAGTCGATGTTGGCCTATCCGATCGGGGCAATTACCTCTTGGCTAGTTATCGTTTGGCTGCTCGGGCGACTGAGCCCCTATCGTTTGGTAGACTCGGGTGACTGAGACCCCTTGGTAGATCATCTAGGAGACTATGGCCTTTCGGTAGATTGTCATGACGGTCGTTAGATATCGATCCGTAGGTACCTTTCGTGGGCTCTTTTGAGAATTGACTCTTTTGGTTTGGGCTTTTAGGCCAAGTCCCGTCAGCTTCTTATGTCATGCATATCTTATTCTCAAAAGTGGCTCTGGTTAGACCATCATTCTTAGAGATAAATTATACATGCCTATCGCCAACGTTATATCTCTTGGTAACACTCCAATCTCAAATGCAGTTAACAGTGGTCGATCTTCATTCCTTTTTAGTGAACCCCTGAATGTCTTACCCTCTCTTTTATTAACTCCAAAGAGCCACTGAATTACCGTAAATCACACACCCTAGCATAACATTCACTTTTATAAAGGAAAATGATTCATTTATCAAGAAAATATATTATTCTAGAATTCACTTTTCTAATTGTCCTTAAATTTTAATAATTTTAATTAAAAGAAAAAAAATTATAGCTCGGTAACATTACAAGTCTTCCAAGATTGATGATAAAACTTGATGGGACTCCGTTCAAAAGGCTCTATACTAAAAATGTCCAATAGTTAGCATAACGTTTGTGATTCAAAAAGTTCAATACGCTTAAACATAAATGGATCTGTATTGTCCCGCTCTACCGATGGGATATATTTCGCTGAATGGGCCATGTCACCCCAACCCACTAAGTGGATTTGTCATTCATGATATCCTATTCACTATTCGACAAGGTTTATATAATTCGATCCATAAGCGTATTCGGTAAGATCGAATGGTGTCTCCTTCATTCAACCAATGAGTACCGAATACTTAAAGAATCGAGCACTTTGACTACTGAATGGTGATATTCAACCGAATCTCATTTTGATTAGATTTTTTACTTTAGTACGAAACGTATTTCCTAAGGAAACTATTGAGAATCTAATCGATAAGGGAAAAAATCTCCCTGTATAATCAAACTTTCTAAATGATAACGATTTCGAATCTCTAACGTTTGAAATCTGGAATTTTCATATCTTTTCTTAAAGAAACTAAGATTGTGACGCCCCGAATATACACGACTCTCGTGGTATCTCGTATAAAAGCATTCGATATATCAAGTCAGGCAAGTCCCTTTGAACTCTACACTTAAAAACCACTCTTTCTGATTTGAGTATCAAAATCTCTCTGCAGGAGCTTGAATGTCGAACTTTCCCCCGATGGAGCATCATCTGATAGTCTTTTATAGGTTTTAAGTCTCTTTATCAAGCACCCGTTTGAGTCACAAGGAGCCGGATCCGTGGAGTCAAGACCCACCTCCAACAAAACCAAATCTACGTGTTAGCTGAGCTGGCAATTGGCGAGAGTTCTCAGAATTTTTTGCTTTTGTTTTTCTTAAGCACTACGAAGTATACGAAAAGCAGCTGAATGTGAGCATATTGTCGACCAGAAATTAGATGATAGGGTGAGATTGGGAGCAAAGATAAGGTTGAGAGAGCCGTCTAAATAGCTAACCTACGGAGAATCCTTCTTCCCTTCGAGTGGGTGTGGACGACACGATCCACACTTTGGCTGTTTTAATGATTTTTTACGACGTTACTTGTTGGACCAAAAATGTTAATTGCTTAATTAATCTCATTACCAGCCTAACACGAACATCCTGTCATTTATGTCGTATATGAAACGTGCATACCAAACTTCTCTCTCTATCTCTATCCTATATATCCCTCTATCGTCTCTCTCTCCCCTCTTCGAACTGACTGGATTCTCTCTCTCTCTCTCTCTGTGGGAGTGGTCCAATTGGAAGGCCGACCGTGGCTTGGCCATGGAGGAGTTGAGGCGGCTGAATAAGAGTACGGAGTTCTAGGACTGTTCTCTGTGTATATATGCAATTACAGCAATTCCCCTCTCTACACAGACTCTCCCTTGAATATCAAAGGTCATTGTCGTCGTTTTATGAAGCTGCAGCCTAACAGAACTCCTCCTTCTCAGATGTGACGAATCAAAATATAGTAAAAGCTAAAGGCAGGCAGGATGGAGCCAGGCATTTCTAAGGTATATGATCAATTGAATTATCCTCTCTCTCTCTCTCTCTCTCTCTGTTACTTTCTGTAGAAGAAAAAGAAAAGAGCATGGTGTCGGCAAATTGTATTATAGATTCATGGGCTTAAGCTAGTCCTCATCTAGAAAGCCTGAAATACAACTATTGTAACTAAATAAAGATCAACAGTCTTTATTAATTCTTTAATTTTAATTTTTTTTTTAAAAAAAAAATTGCACTCTCTAGTTTAATGGTAATAATACAACTTTCAACTTGTCTTGTAAATTTATAAATTCGATCTTACTAAGGTTGTGAGAGAAGTTTTCGAACAAAACACAGTTACAGACTTTCCTTCTTGAGACAGGATGGAGCCAGGCATTTCTAAGGTATATATTACCTGTTGAGTCATCCTCTCTTTCCCTTGCAATTAAACATAGTTTTCTTTTTTCTATTTTCTTTCTCGGCTATCTTTGTCTATTACAGAAAGAGAAAAATTTGGGGGGGGGGGGGGGAGGAACAGTACACTGTCATCAAATTGTGTATTATTTAGGGAGGGGCTGATGCTGGTACTCATGTAGGAAGTCATGGGATACAACTTTTGTAAATGAAGTTACTTTTGTCCATTATTTGAATTTTTTTTTCTTTCGCTATAGAATTATGTTTTTATTAATTCACTTCGAATGTTTATTGGGTACATTTAATAGATAACTCTCTTAATATAATCTTTTTTATTTTTAAACTTTGAATTCAAGACTTAATTAAGAGATATAATATCTTTATCTATTAAACTAACATATCGTGATTTCCATCATTTGATTTTAATTTAATTAAAAAATGCAGTCATTCGTTTACCTTTTCGGATCAATAATTTTCTTATCACTTGTCACCAAAGCAGTAGCATAATGGCAACACTACCACTCAATACTCGCCGGTATTCATAAAGTTATAAATTTGACTGAACCATACACGTTATGAACAGGCAGCCGCGATACCCAATTTTCTTTTTTCTTTTGGGCGGGGGAGGGAGGATCAGAGAGGGACATCATACTTTTAAAAATTCACAATTATAATAAAAATTTATATTATTAATATTAAATACAAAAAAAAAAAAAAAAAAGAAAAAAAAAAAGAAAAAAAAAAAAAAAAAAAAAAAAAAAAGAAAAAAAAAAAAAAGGGAAGAGAAAAAAAAAAAAAAAAAAAAAAAAAAAAAAAAAAAAAAAAAAAAAGAAATAAAAAAAAAAAAAAAGGAATTATGGTTTATTGGGGTTTTTTTTTTTTTTTTTTTTAAAAAAAAAAAAAAAAAAAAAAAAAAAAAAGGGGGAGGAAAAGAAAAATAAAAAAAAAAAAAATTAAAAATGAGGGGGGGGGGGGGGGAGAGGGGAAGAGGGGGGGGGAACCCGCATTGAGAGAGGTTTATATAGGCTCTCAACCATCAAAGAACCATTAAAACCCTACAATTATCATCCTAAATAATTGCTGGAGGTTATGAGAATCCAATTAATTATTCAAAATGGAAAAATAAATTAATTATGTGGAGTTTTGAATGAGACACAAAAATCCGGCCAAATGCATTCCCAATTCAAATTCCTACCATCCTTATTACATTTAATCCTTTCGGTTATATTTTTTACCAATTAATTTGATATTAAATTCATTGAATTCAAAATTGAATTTGAATTCAAAATTCTAACAAAATAAACACCATCTCCTCATCAATTAATGAAACTTGTCCTTATATATATCGACCAATAAATAGTGAATGACATTTAGAAAATTTTTAAGACAAAAATTACAACAAAAATAGTGCAAAGAAAAATATTGGTTGATATATAAGGACAAACTTTCAGACCTAACAAAAAATAACCTTGAAAACTTATAAACCCCACGATTTCTCCTATTTTTTCTTTTTTTAAAAAAGTAAAAAAGAAAATAAAGGAAAAATGAATGAAAAAAGGAAAGAAGTCAAAAAAATATAGGTTAATGTAAAGAATTAAATTTTATAGAATAAATAGATACAAAAAAAATTTAATTTGACATCTTAGTTAAAAGACGAACCAATAACAAATTGAAAAGTAGTTTTTATGTGAAGTCCATGTTACTTTAAAGAACTTTTTTTTTTTTTAAATATAATATAGTAAAAAAGTTAAAAATTATATAGTCAATACCTTAGTTACCCTTGCTTGACCTTTAACAACAGTACATACACAAAATACAGTTCCAAATTTTAGAGGGGTAACCCTTCAACAGGTGTTACATCACTAGAATTTAGAAACATTGTGTCAGTGAACTATATTCATTCAACAAACAATAATAATTTAGTTTAAAGAGTATATTTTATCATAAATAAAAATAGATAGTACCCATATACCCTAACCCTTCGGTCTTAATATATATAAATATATATAAAAATATATAAATATAAATATATAAATATATATTTACTTCTTCTTTATTGTCAACTTGGCAAAAATATTCGACCTTAATGTGGCTATCCAGTCATAGATGGCTACTGAATCGGTATCTAACATGATAACAAACCATTACAAAAGAATACGATTTTAACAACGGAATTTAGTGACGGAAAAAATTTGTTGCTATTTAGCGACGAATTTAGCGACAAAAACCAAAATTCATCGCTAATTAGCGACGGATTCATATCCGTCACTAATTTAGCCACAGATTTCCTTTTTCATCGCTAAATTTAGCGATAAAAAAAAATTGTCACTAAATTTAGCGACGAAAAAAATTTCATTTGTAAATTTAGCGACGGAAAAAAAATCCGTCGCTAAATTTAGCGACAAAAACATAATCCGTCGTTAAATTTAGCAACGAAAACATAATCTATCACTAAATTTAGCAACGAAAAAAAATTCATCACTAAATTTAGCCACGGATTCAACTATCTGTCGCTAAATATAATTTTATATTTTTATTAAATATAATTTTATGTTTTTATTAAATATATATTTGTAATTTATATTTTTATTAAATTAGGGTATTGATTTTTATTAAATATAATTTTATGATTTTTTTAAAGATAATTTTATAATTATATTAAATATAATTTTTTGTTTTTATTAAATATAATTTTTTATTTTGTATTTTTGTTAGATTAGTGAATTATATTTTTAATGGTGAGAGTTAGAAGAAAAGTATAGAAGTAAAAAAAAATGTTTATCAGATAAGTTAATGTGGTATAGTGGTTAAGAGCGTTTCAGACAACTCCTTAAATTCATATTCGAACTTGGGTAAAAGCACATTTTCTACAAAAATAAATAAAGCAGCAAAAGGTGGGCATGCGCGGGCGGGCAAGCAGCAAGGGGCGGTGGCGGCGGCCAGCGGGTGGGCAGATGGGTTCTATAAATAAAAAAATTAAATACAAAATTTAGCGACGGAAACTCTTTTCGTAAATTTAGCGACGGATTTGGGTTTCCGTCACTAAATTTTTGCGACGCATTATTAGCGATGGAAATTTATCCGTTGTTAAATTCGTCACTAAGAGTTTTAACGATGAATTTTTCTAAAATTTCTATCGCTAAATCCGTCATTAAACCCTTATTTTTTTGTAGTGAACTTTCAACTTTATAAGGAAACTTACAAGTTTATAAGGATTATAAAAAATTGGCCAATCAGCTTTCACTCAACTGACATATTCCCCCTTCCTTATGCAATGGACTCAGATTCGAGTTCAACTATGTACTAAAAAAAAAGAATTATAAAAAATTGGTCTTTGTAAGGATATCTAAGTGATTAAGAGCCTTTACTCAAATATTTTCTCTGAGGTCGAAGTTTAGCTTTCGAACTTTTGTGAGTATATGTATTCCTGTAATTTTTACCATATCTACGTAACAAAAGAAACGAATTATAAAAAAATTGATCCCTCAATGATAGTGAACTATGTTGTTTGAAATTTTCTATGTAGGGGAAAATTTCATAAAAGTGGACAATGAGAATGTCTTTTTCTTTTTTTTTTCATCAATCGTGGTATCCGGGTTTTGTTCAACTACTTTGATCCGAGTACTGTAAGGTCTATTGAGAAATTGTTTCTCTCAAATCATTTTTTTTTATTTTCAAGAGTCGAATTCAAAATTTCTGATTAAGAGAGTAAAGTATCTTATTATTCAACCTAAAATAGCTCGGTGAGAATGCCTTTTTCATTTTCATGGATTTTGTTCTAGGGGAACGGGCACATATTTGCATAGCAAATTTTTGTTACCTTATGCAGCAAAGTACTATTGCAAAAAAGAATTTTGGAAATGTTTGAAAAATCTTTGGCTCTGTTTAGAAAAAAAAAATATATATTTTACATATTTTATAGTACAAAATAAGGTTCAGTTCTATTGATATTTGAACATAGTTTTCAATTTTTTATACATAAATAATTTTTTGTTCTTGGTACAAAACAAAAAATGATATACGGGTTGTACGTCTGCCTTGTTGCCTCTAGCAGTTCATTCCTTGTCAGCTGAGGGTTCTCTTCCACAGAATCTTTATTCCTTGAACTCCTCCTACGATTTTGAGCAATTATTGAGAGCATTACTTCAGAAAATGAAGCAGTACAATATTTGAACAATGGCTGACATTGTTATTAATCACCGAATTGGGACTACCAAGGGTCATGGAGGAATGTATAACCGTTTTGATGGAATTCCATTATCTTGGGATGAGCATGCTGTTACATCTCGTACCAGTGCACTGGGGACAAATTCTGTTGTTTGAGACATTTGTTGGCAGAAATTCAGGATAGGATATAGCATGAGACTGATAATTTTGAATTATAATATTCATTACTTTAATAAAAAAAAGTTTTTGAGGTAAATCTTAACGTAACGATTAAATTATTTTTTTGATAGTCTTGAGGTCACGAGTTCAAGACGTGAAAACAGTCTCTTTATAAAAATACAAAAAGAAAATCACGTACTTATACGTTTACTTTTAAAACCGATATTAATTATTGAAACTAAAACTCGTTATTACACTCTTCTCTCTCCCCTCATTTTTCCTATAAATTGGGGCTCACTTTTCTTTTGTAAAAACAATTTGGGAGACAATCTCTCTTCTCTCTTTCTCTATATTTATAATATTTGAAATAATCTATCTTTCACAGTTAATAAAAGAAATTTTCCTCATTCTTTAATTTTGTCTTCTTGATAAATCTTTATCCTTTTTCTCTCTTTTATATTCAGTCAAATTTTTATCTCTCTTTGTCTATATTTAAATTTGTACTCTAAACTTTTATAAGACCCATTCTTTAGTATGCGATGACATAACATATTTAAGAAAGTTCTGTCTAATAACAAATAATTGTCTAAGGAAAGAAGTATTTAAACGAGAATAGATGAGTTCCACCTCTTTTCTTGGAACTTTTCTGGTGCTATTTGCTATAGAATGGTCTGAATTGAACTTAAATAAGGTTTACAAATTTTTATATGATATCAGAGCAGAATTCTATTATTGCTCAAATGGCAAATCCTCCACCTTTCTTTACTTTATTTCAAACCCAACCTTTTTCCTTCCATGATCCTAACCTCTACAAATTATTTCTAATGGGTAGGGCACATCAAAAGATTACTCAATACCCTAAAAATCTTAAAATTTATAACGAGTAAATCTCTTGATATCACCAACTCTACATATGAAGAATGGAAAGAAAGAGATGATCAAGTATTCATTCTCCTCTCTAGTTTCATGGATCAAACTCACAAAAATATGGTGTTATCTTACCCAAACTCTAAAACTCTTTGGGATCAAATGTACAATATATATGGGCAAGAATCTAATGTGGAAAGAATTTTTGAAATCAAACGGAAGATTGCCAATATCAAAAGGAAGAGAAAATTCTATCCTAGCTATTTAGAAAATATGAAGATCTATGTCATGAATTGGCGATGTTGAGACCTTACACATGTGATCCAAAAATATTAATAAAAATGAAGGATGAAGATAAATTTTTCGACCTTCTCGTCTCTCTTGGCGATCACTTCTCAAATGTTCGCTAAGAAATTCTCTAGATGAAGGACTTCCCTTCATATCAAGAAATTCGATTTCTAATTCAGAAGGCTGATGCTAGCATGCGCCTTGAGGATTCTTCACAATCAAAAGTTGAAGTCCATAGATTTAAAGTTGAATAGCAAGTCTCTATTCCTATTTCAGAATAACCCACTGCCAATAAAGTCTATCAGCCTCCTCATAAGAAAGAATGCTCATATTAAAAGAGGTTAAACCATACTCAGGAGAAATGCTGGCTTCTTTATCACCATCTCAAACCAGAGCATCTCAAAAGGAAAGAGCAAGAAGCACCAAAAGTGGCGTAGAATGTAGCGTTGGAATTAGCTCTTGAAGGTATCACCAAACTATTGAAACAAGTCATCAATAATTCTGGTAACTCCTCAAACTCCATTCATTATTCTAAAAATTGGTTAATAAACTCTGAATGTGACTATCATATGGTTAAGGATAAAGAAAAGATAAAACGTTTTAAACCATTCTTCAATCATAAGATAGTAAAAATAGTTAATGGACAAAATTTGAATGTTAAAGAATTTGGGAAAGTTAAATTTTTTGAAAAAAGTTCAGATTCCTTATATGTTCTTAAATTTACCTCCAATTTTATGTCAATTAGTAAAATAACTAAAGACTAAAATTGCAAGACTATTTTTGATCCTGATATTGATATTTTTTAGGATCTCAAGTCGAATCAAGTGATTGGTAAAGGATCTAGAAGGAACGATTTGTATTTTTTAGATCAAAGCAACCAAGCTCTTGAAGTATGTGAAGAAGATAGTGGACTATGACATGCTAAATTAGGTCATCCAAATGATCAAACTTTAAAATACTTTTTCCAACAAAATTTTGAAAAAATGATCATTGTGAACCATGTATCTTTAAGAAACAAACTCGAGTATTTTATCAAATTTCGGAAACTATTTACAGAAATGTCTTTGATCTTGTATATTCTGATATATGGACATCCTTTGTTGAATTTAGAAGAGATTTCAAATATTTTATATCTTTTATCGATCATAAATCTAGATACACATTGGTATATATGCTTCACACTAAGACACAAGCTTTCAAAACATTTAAAAATTTTAACAACTTTATATTAAAACAATATGACGCTAATATCAAAATACTTAGAACTAATAATAGACGTGAATACATGAGTAATGAATTTAAACCATATCTAGAAAACAAAAGAATTATTCACCAAACATCTTATCTTTATACTCCACAACAAAATAGAATAGTCGAAGAAAAAACAGGCACTTATTAGAAATAGCAAAAACCATGATATTTTATGCAAATATGCCTAAAATATTTTTAGAGTGATGCGTTAGTACAGCTGCACATGTAATTAATTGACTTCCCACAAAGATTTTCAAAGGAAAATCTCCTTTAGAGATATTTAGGAAAGAAAAACCATCCTTATCTCATTTTACAATATTTTGTTGCATATGTTATACTCATATTCCTTTTCAAATAAGAGATAGGGAAGACAATGTATTTTTATAGCCTATGCATCATTTCAAAAGAGATATTTATGCTATGAACTCGAAATTAGTAAAATCTATACATCTAAAGATGTAATATTTTTTGAAAATAAATTATATTTTAAAGAACAAAACAAAGATAAAGATTTCATAAAAGAAGACCTACAACACTTTTTTTTGGGAATCCTCAAGAGTTGAAAATAAGTCTCCCTAAAAAATAATTCAATAACAAAATATAGAGCAAGGGGGATAAGAAGAAAATAATTTAGAAAAAGAGGAGCCAAATGAGCAAAGGGGAGAACAAGTTAATGAAAAAAATAAGGAAATTCTTATGAAACCATCGTCATCACCTCCTCCACTTAGAAGATCTACTAGGTTAAGTTGTCATTCAGAATAGTTAAATAAGAAAATTTATTATAATTCCAAAAATTACATCTCATCCTAATTCTAATTTTTATATAATTAACAACGTTTCCTTTAGTCATCAAGAGTTCTTGAATGACATTGACCAAGTGCAGGAACCTTTGAGTTATGAAAAAACTAATGCTCATTAAGGATGGATGAAGGCTATAAAGGAAGAATTAGATGCTCTTATTAAGAATTAAACTTAGGAGATCACCACTCTTCCTAAAGGAAAGAAAGCAGTAGGGTACAAGTGGGTTTACAAAGTCAAAGGTTTTACCCAGACATATGGAGAAGATTACACCAAAACTTTTGCTCCGGTCGTCAAAATGACCACAGTCCGAGTTTTATTGTCCCTTGCAACAAACTGAAGTTGGCTAATATTCCAAATGGACATGAAAAATGTGTTTTTGCAAGGAGAATTAGAGGAGGAAGTTTACATGTGATTTCCTTAGGGGTTTGAAGGAAAAGATGGATAAGTATGTAAACTCAAAAAGGTCATCTATGGTTTAAAGCAATCCCCCAGCCTGGTATGCTATCGCTCTTATCAGTTTTAATTTCTCTAAGTGTAATAATGACTCCTCTTTATTTATAAAATTTTTTAACGAAAATGTCATAGTTATATTTGTCTATGTCGATGACATAATTATAACCGGGAATGATGTAAAGCAAATAAATTAAGTTAAAAATTTCTTTAAAACTAAATTTGAAATTAAAGATTTGGGGAAGTTAAGATATTTTCTAGGTATAGAACTTACCTACTTCTTTAAGGGGGTTGTTTTATCCTAAAAAAAGTACATGTTTGATCTTTTTCCAAAAACAGGTAAATTGGGAGTTTAACCTACTTGTAATCTAGTCTTAACCTATGAAGAATGAAAGGATAATGATCAATACTTTACCGATATTCTGAGATATCAGAAACTTGTTGGTAAGCTCATTTATTTGACGATCATCTGGCCAAATATAGCACATGCAGTTAGCTGAATCAGTCAACATATGCACAATCCAAACTTGGGACACTGGAGAGTGGTCGAAAGGATCTTGAGGTACCTAAAGGGCTTACCTGGATGTGGAATATGGATGAAGTGCAACAGAAGCTCTGAGATCGTTGGATATTGTGATACATATTGGACCAGAGATTCTCAAGATAGAAGGTCTACAACGGACTTTTGCATGTTCATGGGAGGTAATCTGGTGTCTTGGAGAAGCAAAAAACAATCAGTAGTTTCAAGATCTAGTGCGAAAGTGGAATATAGAGTTATGACAGTATCAACAAGTGAGATTGTGTGGTTTAAAACTCAAATTGAAGACTTGGGGTTCAAGGTTTCTATACCAATTCGGCTTCTTTATGATAACCAATCAGCTATTCACATTACATCAAATCTAGTGTTTCATGAGAGAATCAAGCATATTGAGGTGAATCGTTATTTCATACGGCAAAAGGTTGAAAACAAAACCATAATCACACCTCACATAAAGAGCAGTGAACATTTTGTTGATATTTTCACCAACAGAACTACGGCTAATCACATAAACCATATCCTTAGCAAGTTAGACTCCATCAACATATATTCGTCAAATTTGAGGGGGAGTGTTAAAAATATATAGGCTCATTTGGACCCAAGGCCCAAATAGGCTAGGAAATTACCCCTATTGGGCCTAATTTTTTGTTCCAACGAGGGCCTTGGCTCGGTAGCCTAAGGTAGCGCAACAAAACATCAACAGTTACAAATGTAATTGTTGGAAGGTGTGGGCTTTGTGCCCACTCCCCTCTCTCCACTTTTTTTTTGACTCTTCTCTCTCACCCCTTATTTTTCCTATAAATATGGGCTCTCTCTTCTTAATGGCATATCATGTCTAGAAAAATTCTGTCTAATGACAAATACTTATCCATAGAAAGAGATATTTAAACAAGGACAAATGTGCTCCACCTTTTTCCTGAGAAGTTTCTTGGTGCTCCTTGTTACAAAAGAGTCAGAGTTGAACTTAAGTAAGATTTACAAATTTTTACATCCATGATCCTCTAATTACATTCTTATAAAGCATAATTTTTCATTATATACCTTGTACGTGGCTTGGATCAATTGATGGTTTTTTCATAATTATTTATTCTAATTAATCTCTACTCAACTAATAGTGTATTTGGTTGGCAATCTCATGGGAAAGAAAGGTAAAGGAAAGGACGAGAAAGAGAGGAAAGGGGAACAAGTGAAAAATATTTCAAGCAGTGTTAAATATCCAGAAAAAATCAACAACAAAATTTATATTAGAGTTGTCATTGTTTTCTTAGTTAAAATATCATGATTTTTTAATAATCAATAAATACATAATAAAATATTATATATTTTGAGAATATTTAAAAAATATTATATATCAAAATTAAATCAATTATTGATTTGATTATGAGAATATCTAACTTTTTTTATTTTTATATTTGTAATATTTATTTCTATATTTATAATAATAAATTTATCATATTTTAGAATATTAGGATCTATCAAAAAAAAAAAAAAAAAACTCAACATATTATAATATTTCATTAAAATAATTTAGTATTAGAGTTCATATTATCGTCGTCGTCATTATTGCTTTTGATCTTAGCTCCCACATTTGTGCTTTCAAACTAAAAAATCAAATTTCTTAAGGTTCTTAATTATTTTTTCCCATTTTTTTATCGACAGAGGGAGATCAATTTGGGGTTTTCAAATATTATAATTTTTATTGTTTGGACGCGATAAAAGATTATGAAATTTAATTTTGATTTCATCATAATAAAAATTTGTAAATTAATAAAAAGCAATTTTGAAATAAATTTCACAAAAATTTGTGGGTCATGTATGATTTCTTTATGAATATTGCCAAACAAAAATTTCAAAATTAAACTTTGAGTTTATTTTAAAAATTATTTTGGTTGTGTTAAATAGTGAAATTCATTGAATTCTATATTCAAGTTGTCAACTGTGAGTAAAAAATTTAGTTAAAATAAAAAATTTAATTTTTAATTTAATTTCCAACACAAAAGTTAGTTTTAAGTTAAAGTATACATTGAATCCCCGCAGATTCTAAATTTAGCTTTATGAATTTTTGGATCTTCTTATCACCCAAAACATGTAGTGATGTCGATTGTTAATAGAGTTTTCAGGTCAAAAAGTCAAAATTTAGGACAAATTGGAACCATTAACTATTGACTGTGAATTCATGAAGGATTCTTGGTTTTGAATCTAAAATTTTGTAGGTTCGAGCCCCGTCAGTCCCGTCGGATCCAATAAATATATCAAGTTATCTCTCCATTTTCTGTGAAACGAAAATATTTTTATATTTTAAAAATATCCTTTAAAAATTGAAAATAAAACTTTTTATTCCTGATGAGTCTCATTTTTTTTTTCTTTTCTTTCGTAAAACTCTCAAATAAGATAGAGAGAAAATTATAATTTTTTTTCTTTTCTTATCTAACAAATCGTTTCTTTTTCTTCTTAAAACTCTTAAACACACTGTTGGTCTTTCTGGGATTGGGTCTTATGTTAGGAGGGCTAGAGGTGGTATTACTTACCGATCCAATTTTTTCTGCACAACCTTGATCCTATTGAGAATACTAGTGGAAGTCAAGACACGATTATAAATGATATGGATAAAGAATATATATTTGGAATGTTTTTAGGCTGTGTTTGTATATTAAGAGAAAGAGGATGATCACTCAATATCCTGCTATGCTATAATAAAGTTCAAAATTATTTTAAAAATTTTATACTTATATTTTTATTTGTTAATAAATATTATAAGTAAAACAAAATAAAATATTATATTTAAGAAAAAGTGTTTTTAGACAAAATATATAGCACCCTAGGCTTTGTCAAAATATGATAAGTAGTTATTCTAAGCGCAAAATGAGAGACTTAAATCACAGGGGAGAAGACAAAATATAAAACGCATAAATATGACATGCATAGAGAGACAGATATTATAATTTTTAGAAAATAAATTTTATTAAAGATATAAATGATATTTTTAAAACATTTGACAATGTTTTTTTTTTTAAAGTTTTTTAATATTTTCCCTTTTGGATGTGGCCTTTCTAGGGTGGCCAGAACGTGTGCCTTTGAAATGATGCTTTTGGAATCTTGTATTGGTTGTTGATCCCTTGGATGAAGTCCATAAAATCATCAAGGATGGAGCTAGCTGGCCTAAACTTCTTTATGAAGCCTCCTGGTTACACCATCCTATTTTATCCTTTTTTTTATTATTTTTACTTAACCAATCAGGAGATACTATCATCTATTGAAAGAATTTTCTTAATATAATTTTTTTATTTTAAAATTTAAAATCTAAATTTTAATTAATCAATTTAATATCTTTTTCATTAAATTAACTGTTCATTCATATCAAATTCTATCTATGATAGTATCCTTTTCATTAAATCATCTATTTGTTGGCATCAGATTCTATCTATGATTGTGTGAAAATATGCGAAATGGAGCAATAGCATCTTTAGCATTAGCACAACTCTTAATGTCATAATTAACTTATTTAATACATACTTAAAATGGAATGGAAATTGATTTTGATTGAAAATACTTATTCATGGAAAATTTGTACCTACCAATTCAAATAAATTTTGTATCAGGGTTAAGAAGCTGTGGTTAAACAAGGAGAATTACTTTTATTATATGGTTTAACCTATTAAATATAAAATAATTAATAATACTTCCATTCACTAAATTAAGTTAACGTGGTATTAGAATGAGAAGTTCTGAATTCAAATCATATGTCCCTAAGATGACAGTTTAGCGGTCACAATCTCTTCTCCTAATCTCGTGATCATAGCTTCAAACCTAGATGTAATAAAAAAAAATTCATATCATATCCATCCAACTTTTACTTTGTTTAGAAAACTTTTATAATTGGATGTGTATTATAAAATAAATGAGAAGAAGTATTGTATAAAACAATTGATAATAACTCCTTTCAATAATTTCAAAGAAAAAACCAATGGATATGAAACATGATTTTTTGTTTTAACTAGCTTTTTAAAAAGCTCTCAAATTTATTCATTTGCCAATAATTAGATTTTTTTTTAATTAGACTTTCAATTTTAAAAGGTTAAACCATAATTTAAAAAATAAAAAGAAGAGAAGAGAATTGAAAAATATTTTAAATTAATAGGCAGTACAAAAGGGTATTGTGTTTTCATAACAGTGAATATTGAATAAATATTGTACGAATATTATGTTATCAAAATTACATTAACAAAAAAAATAAAAATAATAAAAGTGGTAAATTATTTATAGTTGTTTACTAGAGAAAAGAATGAAAAAATTAATAACCTTTATTTAAGAAAAATATTAAGAAATTAAGGAGGTGTATGAATTTTTTTTCAAGAAGTTAGGGGCAATTGTCCCTCCCCTGTATGTATATATATATATATATATATATATATATATATATATATTATTTTAAATAATACGTATATAAGTTTACTCAGATTTGGGCGAACTGAAAGATTTTCAAGGAAATGGATGACAACGTATATTTAGAATCATAATATTAATGGGTGAGTTTAAGAACCTTAGGGAGACAAATAATATTTTAAGGATATAAATTTAAAATTATATATATATATATATATATATATATATATAATTTTTTATTCTAAGAATTTCAAAGGCAGCTCCCTTACCCTTCTGCTCGTCCCTTTGCTCCTCGATCTATTGCCATGTTTTCTTTGTCATGTTTATGTGGGTTGGTGATCTTTATTGTTGCATTCCAACTGCGACGGGGATGGTGCATGTTTGGGAACTTGCATAATAATTAATGGCAAATGTGAACAACACAGTATTTTCATATGCATTTGCCGCTTGAACTTGGAGGGTAGGGAAGGTTCCCTAGAAAGTCTGAACCATATTTTTCAAACCAAACAAATAGCAGATCCTTCACGTTGAAGCAGGACTTGGTTCGTCCTGTTTCCTAGGCATAGGACCGCTTTGATGCTCCAAAATTTTAAAATAAAAAAAAAACTATAATGAAAAAACTACTTCTTTTATAAATATTTAAATTGAATTAATTAAAATATGATTTCGAATATTTTTGTTAGAAAACAAAAAAAGACTCACAACCCTCAATTTATTTTATTTATAATTTTCTTAATTAAAATATATGTGTTTTTTTGGATAAAACATAAGATTTTTAAATAAAATTTCATATCCCAATTGTATCTAAATTTAAATGAAAACTCACTCCAATTCTCCCAGGCGGCAATAATCACGTGCCTAAATTTATATGGGCCATTCTTTAACACAAATCTATGTAGGATTAGATTGAACTAGATTAAGATTCTCCTTTATCTATGTTGATATGCTGATAGTTTTCTCAATAGCATAATTTGACTACGCTTTTTGGATATTGAATCTACCCATATGCCAAATGCAAATCACTCATTGTTTAATCTAGTTAGTTGATTAAAATCTCTCCCAATTATTATTATATGGTAGACTTTATAATATGTTTTCATAAAGATTAAGGTTTAATCATCGTAAAAGACAGTGATAATTTTAATTCTAGAAGATTCTGTTCCACTAAATTTTAAAGGTAGAATTTGAATAATTAATGTCATAGTAAAATCAGAATATAATAATAGATTAACTAAAAGATAAAGGAACAAATATATATTCCAAATCAATTCAAAGTTCTAGTCAGTGGCATTATTCTTCTTATATTTGTGGGTATATATCCTTTTATTATGGACAAAATATTCATGAAAATAGCAAGCCCCCCACCCCCACCCCCACCAAATTTTGCCAACTTTACACTAGAAGATGCCTTCCATTTTCCATTTCCTAGCAAGCCTTAAAGTTTCGACACCATTAAAACTAGTTTTCATCAAAGACCTTTGCTCCAAAGCTCAATCACTCTCCTCACCCACACATTAGAACTCCATGCCTAACCTATGCCCATTCCTCTTTTCTAGTCATATTCCTCGCAAAACATTTTCTCATGTCTAGAAGTATTCCCAAAGAACAACCCTCCCAACTTGGGCATATCAGTCCTTTCCACCTTTTGAACTCCATAATCAAACACTTTATTCTCTTTTTGTCATCATCCACACTAATCTTCTCTTTCACTGCATCAAATCACGAGTCTCTCCCTCTTGTGATTAATGTACACCGGCTTCTTCACATTTTCCTAAACGAGAGACGCTAGAAAAGTGCTTTTTCAAAACACCTTTCCCCCCGAAAAGCCTCCTCGAAATTTGTTCAATCCCACAACATCAAAACCCCACCCATACAAATGCTTCTTTCGTTTTCAGCTTTCGCTCTGGTCTCATTTTCACATCAGAAATGAAAAACCCACAAGTGCCTTTGTTTTCTTCCTTCTTCTTTCCCTCCTTCTTCATTTTTGTTTCGTGCTCTTTCCTAGAAGATGCTCAAGAGCTAATTCGGGTCAAATCCGGGTTATCCGACCCGAACAACCGGCTTCAAGACTGGACTCAACTTAATCCACCGTGTGACTGGACCGGAATAGTTTGCGACTCAAAAAACCGGACCATTTTCTCTATCGACTTAACCGGTCTCGACATAGCGGGTTCTTTTCCGTCCGCGATTTGCAAAATCCGTTCGCTTCAGAATCTGTCACTCGCCGAAAACTCTCTCAACGGTTCTCTCTTTACTGACTCTCTCTCCCTCTGCTCTCACCTCCGTTTTATCAACCTCTCCTCCAATCTCTTCGTCGGAACCCTACCGGAACTCGACGGTTTTTCGAAGCTTCAGTCTCTCGATCTCTCTTTCAACAACTTCTCCGGCGAGATTCCGGCGAGCTTTGGAAGATTACAAGAGCTAAGGGTTTTGAAGCTCTTCGCGAATCTTCTCGACGGTTCGATTCCTGAGTTCTTGACGAATTTGTCCGGATTAACACACTTCGAGCTCGCTTCTAATCCGTTCAAGTCTTGTAAAATACCTTCAGGAATCGGAAATTTGACGAAGCTTGTGAATCTATGGCTTCCTTCTTCGAATATCATCGGAGAAATTCCGATTTCCATTGGACAATTGATTTCTCTGAAGAATCTCGATCTATCCTACAACTTTCTCTCGGGAGAAATTCCGTACAGTATTGGTGGATTGATAAGTGTGGAGCAAATCGAGCTCTATTCGAACAATTTGACCGGAGAATTACCCGAAAGTTTGGGAAATTTAACAAACTTGCGTCAATTTGATGTTTCGCAGAACAGAATCTCCGGTGAATTGCCGAAGAGCCTCGCTAGGCTTTCCTTGATTTCGCTTAACCTAAATGATAATTACTTTGAAGGTGAGATCCAGGATGTTCTTGCTTTGAATCCGAAACTGGTTCAATTGAAACTCTTCAACAACAGTTTCTCCGGTAAATTACCGGGAAATTTAGGCTTAAGTTCCGATTTGGAAGAATTCGATGTTTCGTCGAACAATTTCATCGGTGAATTGCCGGAAAATCTTTGTTCTCGGAAGAAGCTTCAGAAACTCATCACTTTCAACAACAGATTTTCAGGTACCATACCTAATTCATACGCAGAATGTGATTCTCTTAGTTACGTAAGAATCTTCAATAATAATTTGTCTGGTGAAATTCCGTCGAGATTTTGGGGTTTGTCTGAGCTTTCGTTTCTGCAATTGAGTGGTAATAAATTTGAAGGTTCAATTCCTTCTTCAATTTCTGGAGCTCGTCATTTATCACAGTTGTTGATCTCTGATAACAGTTTCTCCGATGAAATTCCAAAAGGGATTTGTGAATTGCGTCATCTTGTAGTTTTTGATGGGAGTAGAAATCAGTTTTCGGGGGAAATTCCGTTATGTCTTTCGGAATTGGAGAATTTGCAGAAACTTGATCTTCAAGAAAACAAGTTTTCTGGGAAATTTGTTAGTAATGTGAGCTTTTGGAGTGATTTGGCTGAGTTGAATATATCAAGCAATCAATTTTCTGGTGAAATTCCAGCTGAGTTCGGGAATTTACTGGTTTTAATGTATCTTGATCTTTCTAATAATCTGTTTTCTGGTGAAATTCCAGTGGAGTTGACGAAGTTGAACCTCAATAAGTTCAATGTTTCTAATAATAGACTTGAAGGCAAAGTACCAACAGGCTTCGATAAAGACTACTTTATCTCTAGTTTAATGGGAAACCCTAATTTGTGTAGTCCTAATCTGAAGCCCTTCAAGCCTTGTTCAAAAGCTAAATCTAGAAAAACTTACTTGATTGCAATTTCTAGCACTGTCGTGTTCCTTATTTGTTGCCCCATAATTTGGTTCCTCATTGCCAAGTCGAAGTTTCTCAAGAGTAAACTAATGGGTCCATGGAAGGTGACTTGTTTTCAAAGGCTCGGTTTCAATGAAGATGACATTGTGAATTCGTTGACCGAGGGGAATCTGATAGGGTCTGGAGGGTCAGGTCGGGTTTATAAAGTGAATCTCAAGACGGGTCAGAGTGTGGCAGCAAAGAGGCTATGGGGAGGTTGTAAAAATCCAGAAATGGATGCAGTGTTTAGGTCTGAGGTAGAGACATTGGGAACAATTAGGCATAACAATATAGTGAAGTTATTGTTGAGTATTTGTGGCAAGGATTGCAGAGTGTTGGTTTATGAATATATGGAGAATGGGAGTTTAGGTGATGTTTTGCATGGAGAGAAGGGTGGTGTTCTGTTGGATTGGCAACGAAGGTTCAACATTGCAGTTGGAGCAGCACAAGGATTAGCTTATCTGCATCACGATTGTGTGCCTGCAATTGTGCATAGGGATGTAAAGTCGAACAATATATTGCTGGATGGGGATTTCTGTCCTAAGGTTGCTGACTTTGGACTTGCCAGGACGTTGCAGCAGGATGCAGGCAAGGGAGACGTTGTCACGTCACAAGTTGCTGGTTCCTACGGGTACATCGCACCTGGTGAGTCAATGTGTCCCCCCCCCCTTTATAAGTAGTTTATTTTTCATCTATATTTCTCTTAGTTGTTGCAAGATCATACATATTGATTAAAAATTAAATTGTTGCTTGCTTCTTGTGCACTTGATGCTCTTGATATTGTCATATTATCTGGTGAAATTTGCACTGCATCCATACGTACTTGTAAAGCTTTTCTTATACATATTTTGCTGACATCCCAACAACAATCATTTAGCTGCAAATGCAATAGCCTATAACAATAATCTTAGATAATTAGGGCTATGGTAATCTTCATGATCATGCTTGGTGGCCTGTCCATTTGTTAACACTAGACACCATTAGTATTTGATTAAGTTATGTGCAGTAGGAGGGGAAATGGGGTGAAACATTACATAACAACAAATTGAGCCATAATCCCAAATTTTGGTTTATTCCCTTTTAATTGTGATAACTAATTTTGTATCCACTAAAATTTAAGGTGGTGTAATATTTAAACCCCCCCCCCCCAGTGGGGGTAGCTGTTACCCTAGCCAGGGATAGGATTAAGGGAGGTGAAAAAGCCATAAAAATGTCATAGGCGAGAACCATCATTGTCATTGCCATAAAAATGTAATGGGCGATAATCATCATTGTTGTTCGTGGATCATCTCTGCAAGTCACTCTGCAATCATCATTTGTCTACTCGCATCAGCTATGTGAACCAGGAGGGTGGATTTTGCAACTAACAATCTTGAGAATGGGAGAGAATTTGATAAATTTCCTGTTTTTTCATAATTCAAGGAGGAAAAATTTCTCCTAATCCAAGTACACTGAAAGAAAGCATAATTTCTAAGGGAGAAAATTTTTAATCTACAAAAAAAATTACCCTTAGACATTTTATCCTCCAAATTATTGCCCATCTTTCATGCATATCCTAAAAGTGAATGTAAACATAGGAGAATGTTTAGAATCAGCTGCTGACGCTGTTACTATGTTACATCTATATATTGCTGATTAAGAAGTTAGCTTGCGCAGCTGAGATGCTGTAGTTGATTAATCATATGTAATATGTATGGCCAAGTTTATTTTTCTTTTTCTTTTTCTATTGAACCTGGTCATATATCATTGGCAAGAACCTTGTTTGTAATATTTCTATTCTGCTATTTGGTTTTGCACTGACTTTAACTAATCAGGCTTGTCCATGTGCAACGTGTTGAATGTGACAGAGTGCGCCTACACACCCAAGGTGACGGAGAAGAGTGATGTCTATAGCTTTGGTGTGGTCCTAATGGAACTGGTTACTGGGAAGAGGCCAAATGACTCGTCTTTTGGCGAGAACAATGGCATAGTAAAGTGGATAACTGACGTTGCATTACAATCACCAGAACCAAATGGCAGCATTACTACATGCAATCAAGTAGACATTGGCCAGCTTATAGATCCCAGGATGAACCAATCTACCTGCAACTATCAAGAGGTTGAGAAGGTGCTGAACCTGGCTCTTCTCTGTACTTCTTCATTTCCGATGAACAGACCCTCTATGAGAAGGGTAGTCAAAATTCTCAAGGACTCCTGATCTAATTGAGCCCCTTCATTGAAGTCGCTGCAATAGTTTGGCAGTGTATATGTTTCTCATTTAGGCATTCGTCTTGAGTACCTAATAGCAACTGAATCCAGATGTGTATGGAAACTAGTGTAATTGTGATGAAGAAAAATGATCCTTCCAATGAAAGTGATGCATGGTCGCCAGGTTGAGCTGGGCGGTGTCCAGTGATTTGAAACACACAGAATTTCTTGTCTTCTAAGCTAAGGTTGTTGAGATGTATGCAGGGCAGCTAAGGGGCTCCACCTGAACAAAGATATGTTGTCAGAAATCAAAGTTGCTATTCATGATTTTTGACGTATGTGTGTGACAAGTTACCAACTAAGAAAGCCCCCCAAAATCGCAGAAGTTTCCTCCAGCAGAGAACTTAGAATGAAAGTTTTTGTGGCAAATCAGGATTGTACAAATTAAAAATGGAGTCTCTCTCTCTCTCGCGCGTGTATTTGGCTTTTGTTATGGGGTGAACCGATGGAAATAGATAATGTGATGTATTAAGGAGGGTCCATAATTATCGAGATGCACATAATACTTAAAAAAAAGAAAAGTGCAATCGTCCAAATATATTTTTTAATTTATTTTTATTTAATATAAATATGGCGACGGTTAAAATACGTTAGTAGTATATATTGTATTATAATTAATGTTTTTATTATATTTTACATAATTTAAACCTAGTCTGCCATGAATATTTTTAGATATTGGCTTCAAAAAGTAAACCTATTCCTTTGAGTCGATCAAAATCGCAAGATTTCTGTGGACACAACAGCGGGTCAGCACGCCCAACGCTCGATTCTTATTTCCCAACTTCCCTCCCATTTCAATTGAAACGACGTCGTCGGAGGTATCCAACCGCTAAAATTTGAATTTTGATATGAAATGACCCTCCTAAAATAGAGGAGTTAATAATGGTTAACAGCCAAGGTAACAGCTAAGCCAGAAAACCTAATCATGGTTAGATGAACCAGGTCGATCGTCTATAAAACCTAAAAACCTCCCGGAGACAGCTCATTTCGATCAAGGGAAGAGGCGTCTTCATAAACACCTCTTTCTCTCTCCCCCTTCCTCCCTCTCTCTCTATCTCTTTCTCTCTAGAGTTTTGTTGCGCGCATTTCATCGTTAGGTTGTGAAAATGAGAGAGTGCATTTCGATTCACATTGGTCAGGCCGGTATTCAGGTCGGAAATGCTTGCTGGGAGCTTTACTGTCTCGAGCATGGTATTCAGGTAACGTCTCTTTCTTCCAGGTCTGGATGTTTCGATAGAGGTTTTTGTGATTTTCAATGTTTTTTAATTGCAGGTTTTATCTTTCATTCAGATTTTCGGTTTTCTTGAATGTTTACGGATCTAGGTTCTCCGTTTTACCGGATCTCGGTTTTGTTGATGTCTATCTTGTTAAGATTGCGATTGTGATTGTGATTTTTTTGATCTATTATATCATCTAGGATTTTTACCCTGTTTGTGAGCGTGAATTTCTGCGTCTTGTTTTGCTCTACATTGTGTTATTTGTTGTGTTTCCAATCGTAACTTATGATGGATCAACTCATCTCATGGGACCAATTCGGATTCTATTTGAATTAGGATTCTGAATTAGACTTGTGTTTAGGTTGTGATGTTATTTATAATTGATCTTGTGATTATTGCTCCTCAGTTTTGGAGATGGTAGAAGTAAATCTACATTTAATCCTGAAAGAATGAAATAATGAAAGTGGTTTTATCTATGCTTTATGATTCCTAGGGTTTGTTGTGGATAGAGGTGTTCGAGCGGGTTTTCGGTTTTTTGGTTTTTCGGTTTATTCGGGTTTTGAAGTTTGAAGAATCCAACCGACACCCGAACCGAATAAAATAAAACCCAAATCAATTTACCCAAATCAAATTCGGGTAAACGGATCGGGTTTCATTTACCTGAATAACAACATAACAAAAAAAATTACTCTAATCACCCCATCCAATCATTAAACCGATATAGCCACTGAACCAAAATAGCCATCAAAATAAAAACATAATTTCCACCAATTGAGATTGATGATTCTCTTCTTTCCCAGGCATGGTCCAACTGAAAAAAAGAACATGGGACATCCCATTGCAGAATTTCACTTCAGTCACAGCAGAGGGGAAAAAAACATAGGGGAAAAAAATTCTGAGGGGTGTAATTTACTTTGTTAGAAGTAAAATAAAATAAAATATAGAGAAAAAAAATAAATAATGGAATGTATTTAGTTTAATTAGTAATTCATCAGATCTGAGGGGTTCAAGAGTTAAAAAAAAAAATCTATAGTAAAAAAATTACTAATCTATAG
Source organism: Dillenia turbinata (assembly GCA_037126225.1). Classification (NCBI taxonomy): domain Eukaryota; kingdom Viridiplantae; phylum Streptophyta; class Magnoliopsida; order Dilleniales; family Dilleniaceae; genus Dillenia; species Dillenia turbinata. Next base: position 15,082,959 of record JBAMMX010000017.1, read on the forward strand.
TAGAGTTAAAAAAAAAAAGGGATCAAGGGGTTTCGAGAGATCTGCATCAAATCTGAGGGGAAATTTTTTTTCCTAATCTATAGTAGAGTTAAAAAGGAATAATAGATCAAGAGGTGTTCGAGAAACCTGCATCAGATCTGAGGGAAATTTTTTTTTTCCTAATCTAGGAAGGGATGTGTACTTACATTGCTGCCTTTAACATGAAAAATAAAAATGTGTACATATACCAGTTTCTAAATTTCATGCTTGATAGCTTAAGTATGCTATACCTATATGGTTCTGCCTGGTACAATTTTTTAGCAATCCGAAAGGGTTCTATGTGCTATTTTTCCTTATCATGTAGTTACGTTCGAGGCTGATTCATCATTTTAGTGCAAGTTAAAAATCTACGTTTCTTCTATTTGTGGACATGTATTTGACTGAACTCCATGTTCATTTGTTATATTCACATTTGATTTCTTCTTGGAAGTTAATGCAAAATTAATAACTCTCCTCTTGTTTCTACAGCCTGATGGCCAGATGCCAAGTGACAAAACAGTTGGTGGAGGAGATGATGCTTTCAACACCTTCTTTAGTGAAACTGGTGCTGGCAAGCACGTCCCTCGTGCAGTTTTTGTAGATCTTGAGCCTACTGTCATTGACGAAGTCAGAACTGGAACATACCGCCAACTTTTCCACCCAGAGCAGCTCATCAGTGGCAAAGAAGATGCTGCCAACAACTTTGCCCGTGGCCACTACACCAGTAATGAAAAGTTCACTCTACCTTTTTCTTTTGGGTACAAATTTCAGATTTGGTTTTAATTATGTTGCTCTACTGCAGTTGGAAAGGAAATCGTTGACCTATGCTTGGACCGCATTAGAAAGCTCGCTGACAATTGCACTGGTCTTCAAGGTTTCTTGGTGTTCAATGCTGTTGGTGGTGGCACTGGATCAGGTCTTGGATCGCTTCTGCTAGAGCGTCTTTCTGTGGACTATGGCAAGAAATCCAAGCTTGGTTTCACTGTCTATCCATCCCCACAGGTTTCCACATCCGTGGTTGAGCCCTACAACAGTGTTCTCTCCACCCATTCCCTGCTTGAGCACACTGATGTTGCTGTGCTCCTTGACAATGAGGCTATCTATGATATCTGCAGACGCTCCCTTGATATTGAGCGCCCTACTTACACCAATCTGAACCGTTTGGTCTCTCAGGTATATTTGCTCTGTTATTTTAAATACCCAAGTCATAATTGTGATGCCTATGGATGTTAACCTTGGAAATGCCCATGATTCAGGTGATTTCATCATTGACTGCTTCGCTAAGGTTTGATGGTGCCTTGAATGTGGATGTCACTGAATTCCAAACCAACCTTGTCCCATACCCAAGAATCCATTTCATGCTTTCATCTTATGCTCCAGTTATATCAGCTGAGAAGGCATACCATGAACAGCTCTCAGTTGCAGAGATCACCAACAGTGCCTTTGAGCCTTCTTCCATGATGGCCAAGTGTGATCCCCGCCATGGTAAATACATGGCCTGCTGCCTGATGTACAGAGGTGATGTGGTGCCAAAGGATGTCAATGCTGCTGTTGCCACCATCAAGACGAAGCGCACCATTCAGTTTGTTGACTGGTGCCCAACTGGGTTCAAGTGTGGTATCAACTATCAGCCACCCACGGTTGTTCCAGGTGGTGACCTTGCCAAGGTTCAAAGGGCTGTTTGTATGATCTCCAACTCTACCAGTGTTGCAGAAGTGTTCTCACGCATTGACCATAAGTTTGATCTCATGTATGCAAAGCGTGCCTTTGTACATTGGTATGTGGGTGAGGGTATGGAGGAAGGAGAGTTCTCTGAAGCCCGTGAGGATCTTGCTGCCTTGGAGAAGGATTATGAGGAAGTGGGAGCAGAGTCTGCTGAGGGCGAGGATGATGAAGGCGAGGAGTACTGAGGAAGTGTATTTTTTAATCAATGTGGCATTTAGGTATTTCTGTGAGATTCGAGTCTATTTTCTTGTAGGTTTGGTGTGTTTGAGCTCTTCAATTCAATCCCATGGTTGAAACCAGCTTAAAGTTTGTTATCTGTTCTTGTACTTGACCTCGCGTGATATGAAAGTGCTCCTTTAGTCTTCAAGTGCCTTCTTTAATTTTGTGGTTCTTGGATGGTATTAGCATTGAGTTTGCTAGGGTTTGGAAGTGATAAGTATGGCTCAAGCGCATTTCCATCATCCAAATTGTCCATTGATTTGTCCAAATGTTTGTTAGAGTTCACCTTATAGTTCTAGATGGGTCGATATACTAAATTAATCAAAATTTTGAATATCAGTTCGTATTAGATTAGTCAAGTTTCAGTTCGTATCAAATTAGTCAAGTTTCTAGATATCGGTAGTCAAATAAAAAACAATTAAAAAAAAAAAAGCACAAACAAGCATGGTTGACTCGCGGGCAGCTTAATAAAAATGTTAAGAACATAATTGTTAATTTTTTGTATAATTTATGACATTCCTTTCCTGCAGTGATACTGAAATGCTTCCATTTCATTAAAGTGACTGATCATGCCATGTAACTTGTATACTATCAACTCCCAACTTCAACACATGGTCCAGTATAAATCCATATGAAATTACACAATTTAAAAACCTTTGATGGTGTTGGTAGCACAGAGTGTATGTGCATATATGTGATGAATATTGTAATTTCATATGCCCCCGTTCTGTTTGTTTACTTTGCAGCAGAGACAGGAAGGACAATTTGCAACAAGAACAAGGAACATTGAAGACCACGGAACAGAAAATATATATATATATATATATATTACATACAAATATTTCTTTCACATTCTCTGTTGCTTGAAGACATTCTAGCTCTTTTTGTGGTCTTTAATGGTTTCCTCTCTGTCTCTATCATTCTCAAATCAGGAATATATATAGGAAGGAATGGAAAAGAAGAAAGATCACATTGCTTCTACCTCGCAAGAAACTGACACCCATGACCACTTGGTATGGCTTTTTATTTTTTTAATTATTTTTTCCTCCTGCTTTAATCTCAACATTTGGGTATCACATGTGTTTAGTTCTTTTCATTATAAATCCTGCATGAACCTGCGCCTTTTTTTTTCCCCCTTCTCCCCTTAAGGATTAAAAATACTCTTCTTCAGAGTAGGGTAGGTAGCTCTTTCCCTTTCCCCATCTATTCACTTTTCACATCTTTAATTTTTCAGTGGGTATTGCACTTAAAAATACTCTTCTTCAGAGTAGGGTAGCGCTCTCTGTCTCTGTCTCTGTCTCTCTCTCATATTAACATTATGCATTATTATGAAACAGAACAAGGAAGGCCAAGAACCACCACTTGTTCCCCCAACTGATATGCTTAAACAGGATTATCCCAATTCATCAAACAAGGAACATGCACAAATTCTTCAATGGTCATCCACAACTCAACAACCTATAATGGAACACTACCCATTTCCCTCTATTTCTTGTTCATCACCGCAGCAGCAGTTGAAGCCCACAGTCCATCATGTCCAGCATTCTGATTTATCACCAAATTTAGCCCAACCTACATTGCCCTTTTGGTTGCCTCCTCGGACTGGATACCCCTTTTCTGGGACCAATGTTCCAGGTATTTGTCAGCTTTTCACACCCAATGGAACAACTTGTGGAGAGAAATTGGCAGCAAATCGAACCCATGTACCAAATTTCTGTTACCACATTGGATATCCATTTCCAGGATTCCCAGGTAATTCTCTTGCATTGTCAATTTCAGCAATTGTTTTCCTAGCTCATTAATGACATGCACCAATGTCCAAATATTGGTACTAAGCTCATTCTTGTGCTTTTGGCATATGGTTGTTGCTACATTATACTGTAGATTTATGTGGCACTAACACTTCAATCTTGTCTGCAATAATGTCCATGGTATATGACACTTTGTACCATACAATAATGTAAATTGATTTATAAATTTATTGTGTTGCTGTGTTTTTGTCTATGCTGTGTTAGGTTACTGTGCCTGTATATGTTCTCGCATGGGGTTACCTACAATATATGATTTTGCATTTGTTCTTGTTGCATCATGTTAAAAGAACTGCTTAAAACTCCAGCAATCTGTGTTGCTATCAAGGTTTTTACTCAATCTTTAGGAAAATGCCATGTGAATTCGTCACATTGAACACTTGAAGACATCTGCTGAATTTTTCATATTGAACACTTGAAGAAGTTGATATAAATAATGGTTGTCCTTTTCCCATTTGTTTCTTTGTATGATTCACCACATTGCTATTTCATTTTCGCATTTCACATTTTAGCTAAAAGTTGTGGTTTATACTGTTTATAGGCCCTTGGGACCCCTCTGCATGCTGGAATCATACTCCTCAACCACGGTCTCCCTGTGCCTATACCTTCCCGGGGGCACGTGGTTATAACTCTCAGCCTGTGTTGCCTGTTCCTAGCTACCCTGTGGCATTTGGACAGACTGCTCAAAAGGGAATCATACGCCCACATATCAAACTTTCTCACAAGCATCAGCTGCTTTGGGAAGCTCAGGTAAGAATCTCTACTTCTCATTACTTCTCGCTTAAGTGGTTAATAAAACTTTCTCATACGGTACACAACATTACACGGACACAAGTTTATGTTTACAAAAGTTTAAGTTACACTACAAAAAAATCTTAAATTTGTAACAAAATTTGCGACAAATTCATAAGAAAAATTCGTCCCAAAACAAATTTGCGACGAATTTTGCGACAATTTTTTTTTCGTCCCTAATAAGTCGTCGCAAATTTTTGGGACGAAAAACTAATTTTTTATCGCAAAAATTTCCCACAAAAATTTTTTTGTCGCAAAATTCATTGCAAATTTGCGACGAATTTAGCCACAAAAAAAATTTTCGTCGTAAATTTGCAACGAATTAGGTTTTATCACAGATTTGCGACGAAAATAGGATTCGTCGCAGATTAGCGACGAAAATTATGTTCGTCGCAAAATTGCGACGAAAATATGATTCGTCGTCGATTTGCGACGAACATGATTTTCGTCGCAGATCTGCGACGAATATATTTTTTGTCGCAAAAATGCGACGAATATATTTTCGTCGCAGATTTGCGACGAATCATTTTTTCGTTGCAAAATTCGTAGCTAACGGCAAATATGTCTTTTTGCGACAATTAAAAATTTTATTGATATATTTGGATCATTTTTTCCTATATAACCTGTTTTTATACCTGCTCATCTAACCTAATCAATAAATAATCATTCAAATCGTTTTTAATATCAAATTTCAGGCATCTATACTCATAAATATAGCTAACTATTCAATAAAATCAATAAATTAAAAATTCAACAAGAAATCATAATAATAATATCAAAGATAAAATCAACATCAAGTCTAAATGTTAAAATATCAATAACCATACATAACCAAGAAAATAAATATAACGAGTATCAAAATATAAGCCAAATAACAGTACACAATCTCAAGTATGACCTCCACCACCATCATCCTCATCATCATCATCATCATCATCACCGAAGAAATCATCACCTTCATTACCATCTCGAGCATTATCAGGAGGAGAAATAGAATGAGGAATCTGACTTGGAGCGTAGGCTAGTTGAAGATGCTGCATGATTAACATTTGCTGCGTGCGGAACTCGTTCATTTCTTGCGTGTGCTTTGCTTGAAGTTCATTGAAATCCTGATTTCTTTGCCGCAATAAGTCCTTCAAATTTAAGAATGAGACAATAAATAGTTAACAAATTGAGTAACGAAATTTAAAATTTTTAAAATATTAATAACAACTACTAAATCATCAATAAGAAAATATTTCTGGAAGTTTTAGAAAGAAGTAGAAAAAATACTCGTCATGTGAGCTGGGATCCCAACAAGACTTCAGCTTCCTATCAATATGCCTCATATCCTTAGGTGAGGGGCTCTTATGATTCTTTACCTGCATATTTAGACATCAACCAGCCATATTGGCATCAGACTAACAAGATCCGATGAAACTTCAGATGGACAGGTGGCACACACCAATCATATCAAAAATTTATAGTACATAAGCCGCACAGGACTTGCATCAAAAAATTAAAACACTAGAACATAATATCAGTCCAAAAATCCATTAAAAGATACAAGAAAAGTATGATTGGCTTTGAGATTGCAAGTGTAAATTTGACTTTACCCACGAGTCAATTGCATTTAGAGATTCAGTTAATTCAATGATAGTCTGATCGGGCTGCTGACGTGGGAGAAGGCTCCTTAAGTATCTACACAAAAGTTTAAAAGAACATTGAGCTGTGGTGGCATCCAACAAATGAAATTGGATTAACAAAAAGCTAAATTAGACAATCTCATATTGCAGTGTATTATACTACCTTTCAAAGTCAAGAACTCTGTGCATCTCATTTGACCTACGCAAAGCGGCCAATGCCAACTGCACAAGTTCAACAGAAACATAATTCAGGAAATATTGATGCTGTTGTTTGAGAGAGTAAAAACCGTGAGAAAGTTTCTACACAAACTCATTTCAAACACAATAAGCTTACACAAAAACTATGCAAATTACTAGCACAGCTTTGACACAATGCCTCAATATCTGAAATAACAGGAAGAAAGAGAGAGGGAAGGGAAGAGAAAGACCCACATAGCTTTAAAAAGAGCACCTCATGTTTATGCATCCACCCACAAACAGGAAGGGGGGAAGCACGGCACTTCGTTGCCAAGTCTCCAGCTATGAAATTCAATACAAGCACGGATTTACTCCCCCAGTGATAACTATTCCACAGGAATCATTACCAATGGAAGAAATGCATCAGATGGTGCAACAAGCTTTTCAAAGTATCAGTTAAGCTAGGAACTGAGCATCCTGGGTTCTTCAGCCCACTTCATGTTTTAATTTCAAACAAACATATAAAAAAAAACAAAAACAAAAAAACTTTTGAAACTTTGCTATCATTTAAAAGTAGTTAGTTTGCTACTGAAGATCTGAAACAAAAAGACAGTTTCTGAAATTTGCATCTCTCCACTTTTGACCAACATGACTTGGAAGAAAAACTCTTATAAAATTTTGTCCAGCTGAATTTTCACTTTGTCAGTCCTTGAAAGATAAAACTACAACATGCCGGGCCGGGCCGGGACCAATGGGCCTACCCAGGGCCGTGCAATGGCCCAGCCCATTGGACACTCACGCAGGGGCCAGCGGCCCTTGCGCGAGGCTGGGCAGCGCAGGGGCCGCGCCCCTGCTCGAGGCTGGGAAGCGTAGGGGCCAGTGGCCCCTGCGCGAGTCTGGGTAGCGCAGGGGCCGCGCCCCTGCGCGAGTCTGGGTAGCGCAGGGGCCGCGCCCCTACGCGAGGCTGGGAAGCGCAGGGGCCAGCGGCCCCTGCGCGCGGGTGGGCCGCGCAGGGGCGGCGGCCCCTTGCCGCGGTTGGGCCGCTCAGGGGCGGCGGCCCCTTGCTGCGGCTGGCCCGCGAAGGGCAGATCCGGCGGCTTGGCCGCCGGATCTGGCTTCTACAGCCTGCGGCCGAGAGAGAGAGAGAGAGAGAGAGAGAGGGAGAGAGAGATTACCGATCACCATCGCAGATCCGGCATCCTTTCCGCCATCCCTTCGCAGAACCACCTTCGCAAAACCACTGAGGGAGAGAGCGAGAGACAGAGTGAGAGTGAGAGTGAGAGTGAGAGTGAGAGTGAGAGAGAGCGAGAGACAGAGTGTGAGAGTGAAAGAGTGAAGTATAGATTTTAGGGACGATAACAATTCGTCCCAGAATTCGTCCCTATTCAGGGACGAAAAAAAAATTCGTCCCAAATTTAGGGACGAATTGACGAATTCATCGCAAATTTAGGAACGAAAAATTAATTCGTCGCTAATTCAGGGACGAAAATAAAATTCATCCCTGATTCAGGGACGAATTTTGGGACGAAAAAAAACTTCGTCCCTGACTCAGGGACAAAAAAAAAATTTAAATCAGATAGCTTTTTTATTTTTAAAAATAAAAATAAAAATAATTTACAATAAGTGGTATGATATTCCAAGTTTTCAATCTATCACGCGAATTAATATAAGTAAAACTATAAATATTTTTTGGTGGAGAAAGATTTGATATTTGGCATTGTTATAAAGATTATAAATATTTTTCGATCAAAATTATAAAATCTGTTAATATTATATGGGATGGTGTAGGAGCATACTTTCCTAAAAAGGCTATCACGGTGAATCCTACTTTAATTTTAATAACCCTTCACGTTTAAATATGACACAATTTGATTATTGTACGGCAATGAAAAATAAATTTTTTAGAACTTTACAAATTATGTGGAGTTTACTTTCAAATATCTTCTTCTTTATTGATTTATAAATTTATATTTTTTTATAAAATTAGATTAAACTTCAAAATTTTTTTAAAACTTTAAATAACAAAAATTAGAAGTGGAAATCAACTCTTCATTTAGCTTGAAGCACAGGTTAAGAGGGAAATTATATAGAAATCAAACGCATGCTATGTGCTGGGTGGTTGTATAATTCATAACAAACCTTCTTACTTTCATTGATAGAGATTCGACTACTCTGTTAACATATATATTAAAAAGAATTCCTAAATCATTAAAAATCGTGAACAATTATGAAAATTTTATCATTTCTATTCTATGCAAAATTAAAACAGTGGTGAATGTTAATTTAATGACGTGCATGGTTCATCCAATGAAGATATCCGCCAACCTCCCATTTGTTTGTGAAGTATACGCAAAAAAAATTCGTCCCTACCGAAAAAAAATTCGTCCCTGAATCAGGGACGAAAAGAAATTTCGTCCCTGAATCAGGGACGAAAAAGAAAATTCGTCCCTGAATCAGGGACGAAAAAGAAATTCGTCCCTGATTCAGGGACTAAAAACAAAATTCGTCCCTAAATTAGGGACGAATGGACAAATTTGTCGCAAATTTAGGGACGAATAATTTATTTGTCGCAAATTTAGGGACGAATGTTTATTTTGTTGCAAATTTTGGGACGAATTATAAATTCGTCGCAAATTTAGCGACGAATTTTAGGATTCGTTGGAAATTTAGCAACGAATTTATTATTTCGTCGCAAATTTGTAACGAATTTTATATCAAAAAATTTTCGTCATAAAATTTGCAACGAAATTTGTAACGAAAATATTTTTTGTTGCGAAATTTGCGACGAATACTTTTTTGTTTCTAAATTCGTGACTAATTAGCGACGAAATTTATTTTTGTCGCTAAATTTGTGACAGATTTGCGACGAATATTTTTCGTTGCAAAATTTCGTCACTAAATTCTTGTTTTTTTGTAGTGTTAGTTTTATGCTATTGCTAGTTAACAAGTATCATTTCCAAAGGATGTGCTATGGCTAGTTACCAAGTGTCATATCAAAAGGATGTGTCTGATGGCACACACTGTTCATTTCTAAACATGGCTGTGCTGTGAAATAGCTAACATTGCATAAGTTGTGATTTGTGGAACTAAAATGTGGCTTTCAAAATGCAGTCAGCAGAGAATGCTCATCTGTGGAGTGTAATTGGTCAGTTACAATCTGAAGTAGCTGAGTACAAGAGCAAACTTCTGAAGCTTGAAGCACAAGTTTGTTCTTTGAGACCAACCACTGAGGTGCATGTAGCACAAGGCACCAAAGTTGCATCAACGGGACAGGCACCAAAGAGAGGAAGACCAAGGAAATCAGTTGCTGCAGTTACACAATCACCTTTGCCTAATGAATCCCTTCACCGTTCATGTGGCAAAAAGGCTGTAAAGAATAGGAGACAAGGCAAGATTTCAGAACATAATTTTGAGAATGAAGCCATTGATAAGGTAGAAGAAAAGGGAAAATCATACCATTCTTCAGGAAATATTCGGAAAGAAAATGATGGAGACAATCCAAAAGCACCTGCATTAGAGAATCATGGTCTACACATCATTCCTGAAGTCCATGCCAACCTGGCATGCCCTAACACGTTGGAAGTAGAAAGTAGTGTTTACAAGCGCAAGGACACAAAAATCAGCACAAGGTATAGTTCCACTAGTTGTTTAGGAACTAGTTACAATGGAGTTTCTAGTTGGCCTCTGGATATATCTTCCGTAGACTATGAAGGGAATGTGCTCAACCCATGTTCTCAGGATTACTATGAGAGTGGCAGTAATGGTATCAAGCAAGGAGGAATCATGGTGTGCAGATGGAATTATGCCGAGGATGCTTATACTCTTGAAGATGGCACAGAAGCAAAGCGCGATGATGAAGAAATGGAAGATGATGCAAGTTCAGACACTGAAAATTGCACAAGCCAAGCATGAAGTACCTCGTAGTCCTAGAGATTTGCCACTGAAACCCCCTTCTGTCTAATCATTTTATTATGGAATTTGGACCAATACTATACCATTAACCAGATTTTCCCTTTTTTAGTTAAGCAAGAGTGAAGAGATTTTAGGTGTTGTGTTCTTCACTTTGACAGCGTTTGCTCCTAACTTGGCTGGCTAATCTCCCAGACCTAATTTGGATTGAGTACTTGAACATGGCTGGGCTCCCTATCTCGCCCTACAAGCATGTTTAACTATAATTTTAAAGCTATCAATTGGATGATGTTTTGGTCACGTAGATCCAAAGGGTCATAAGGGTTTAATCTGCCATTTTCTTTTATTATTATTATTATTATTATTTTAATGTTGAGAACCTTGTTATTTTATTTGGATTTGTGTGTATGTTGAATCTCTGCGTGGATTTGTGGTTTTGGAATTGTGAATTTTTTTTTTAAAAAAACATTATATATATATATAAATATATATAATTGTTGCACGTGTGTCTAATTTTTAGAATTTTTCTCAATCAATTCTAGTTATGCTTTGTGTGTTAATGATTTCTGGCTTTGATTATTTTGATGCTTGTTCACTTATGCATCTATTGGTTGATTTGCTTAACAAGTGTTTGGTGTTAGTTGTTGATGGTTTCCTGATTTGAATTGTAGGATCCTTAAAACCCTCTAATTCAGGAATTTAAAATTTTCACAGAGTCCCACAATTTTGCTTGATCAAATATTATATCTACTGTTATTAATGGAATGGAATTCCAAAATCTTAAAAATTCCGACAAATGCAGCACTTCAATATTATTATTTAATTTTAGTCAAATTATACTATTATTCAAATAATTATATTAACAAAGTGTACTCCAACATTTATTTCCCAATATACCAATTTGAAAGAAAATCTCGACCCATAAAACCCTTACGGAGTGATATGTTTTATTATGTAACCTAAAATTAATTGGGGGTTTCTTGAATTGTGTGTATATATATATATATATATATATATGAGTTGTGAAAATATAAAAATTCATAAAAATTTAAATATTAAATTTAACATTTTAGCAAGAATTCTTTATCACTCAATATTTCTACTACGAGGGCAAATTTTAAACCTAACATCTGGATATAGAATTGTTCCTTCCAAAATATGTATTAAATGTTATCCCACATTTCAAAGCACGGTATAATTCTTGCTATACCTTTTTAGTTACTTTGTGCGGCATGAGACTATTCATTCCTCAAAATTTTGAAACCAAATATTTGATTATAAGTTCACATTCAATATATATATATATATATATTTATGGCAAAACAATACCAAAAATAGTAAACTTATCGCATTAATGATCAAATATAGAATATCAATAGATAATTAATATAATAGGAGAAGATATTAACGCTTTAAATCAAGTTTTGGATTTAAAATTTTGAAATGAAAAAAATTACGTTAAAAGAATCATTTTTCTAGATAAGACTTCTGTAAATATTCAAATTGAATTAGTCTGAATATAAATTCAGATATCGATATGAAAAAAGAAAGAGGAATGCCGCCACTATAACCTTCGGCGGGCGATCCATCTAAACAATCCAGCCGGTCGAATCGCCTATCCTTTCACTAGATTTAATTTACAAAATGGTTCACACAAAATAAGGCTTCATTTCTTATATAACTATAAAAGAAAAAAAAAAGTAGAAGAAATTCTTATAATTAAATAAAAAATAGAGGTGCATGATTTGTTTACTATGGCTCACAATATAAAAATTATGTCACATTTTTTTAAACATTGATTAACTATCACTTTTCCTTGCCTTTTAATGGGGTATTTATATAAATATTATGAAAAATTTTAAAAATAACAAAAATATGGTTGTTTTTTTATTTATTTCAAAAGTATTGAAATCGATTTTTTGGAAATCAATTTTAATTTATCCGAACTTAGCTACCCGTAAAAAATATATATATTAAATGAAGTCGATTTCTCTGAAATCAACTTTGAAATGTTTTTTTTTCTTGTTTTTAGATATATTAAATATAAAATTATGAATGATTTAAAAAATAATCTAAAAAAATAATTTATAAAAGTTATATATAATTTAAAAAAGAAATATAAATCTATATTTTATAAAGTTAAAATTAAATAAAAAATTAAATAATTTTATAAAATTAACATAAATTAATATGAATTTATAAATTAATTTCTTTTAATTATTTCAACTTACCTTATTTTTAAAGAATAAATGATTTAATAATATTATGATAAAATCAATGTAAATTTAATTTTTAACATTATTTGTAATGTTAATTTTATAAAATAATTTAATTTTTTGAGACAAGTGTTTAAATAAAATTTTGATTTTTTAGACATGTGGTTATTTTGAAAATTATTATTATCCTATGAAAATTATGAAAAATATAAGTTAATTGTCACAATGTAAAATATAAGCATAGTTGGTGAACAAATGGAACAAATCCAGCAGAAAAATATAAGTTATTTTTAGACATATTGTACACGCACGTGACCTTACCCATAGCTGGTTCGATTCTCACAACATCTCTCTCAAATAGAACAAATCCAGCACAAAGATTTTGAAGTTAGAGGAGGCCTCAAGCTTCGTATGGCCAATGTAGGAACAGGATGGATTAGTTTTCACCGATCGATATTCGTATTTTGTCTGACTAATCTGACCTAAGTATTGTGGAGCCCTTCATGAAATGGTTGACTTTTCCAAATTCTATTTTTTCATTTCTATGACTCAAAACTAAGACCTTTATTCCTTATCTTATGCTAATTTCCAACATCGTTTATGCTTTTTTCAAGGTCATCTTAAACACATAGTTATTAAACCCGGATCGACTCGCCGGTTGGACCGAGTCAACCCTCCACTCGCACAATATATGAGTCGGTTCATGAAAAGAACCGTTTATATAATTGATTTGAAAAAACCCATGGATCAATGTGGGTTAACTAGAAAACTGTGTGATTTACGTTTTTTTTTTTCAAGTTAAAAAATCGTTTTTGCAATCTATGGGATATGAAAAAAATTTGGTCGTGGAGAAGAAAAATAAAAAGAAACACTACAAAAAACAAAGGTTTAGCGACGAAAATTTTAGAAAAATTCGTCGCTAAAATTTTTAGCGACAAAAAAATTTTCGTCGCTAATAATGTATCACAAAAATTTAGCGACAGATTTGGGATTCCGTTGCTAAATTTAGCGATTGATATCATTTTCCCTCGCTAATTTTAGCAATGGATTCAGTTTCCGTCTCTAAATTTCACATTTAATTTTTTTTTTGTAGAATCCGTTCGCCCACCTGTCGGTCGCCGCCCACCACCACTCCGGCCCCCTACTACTTGCCCACCCATGCCCACACGCCGCCAGACCTTACCTGTCCGCGCATGACCACCTTTTACTGCTTTATTCTTTTTTACAGAAAATGTGTTTTTGTCTAGATTCGAACTTGGGTTTAAAAAGTTATCTAAAACGCTTTTAACCACTATACCACATTAACTTATCTGATATACTTTTTTTTTTTTACTTCTATACTTTTTTTCTAACTCTCACCATTAAAAATATAATTCCCTAATCTAACAAAAATACAAAATACAAAATTATATTTAATATAATTACAAATTTATCTTTAAAAAAATCATAAAGTTATATTTAAAAAATATAAAATTATATTTAATAAAAACCAATACCCTAATTTAATAAAGATATAAATTATAAATATATACTTAATAAAAACAAAAAATTATATTTAATAAAATATAAAATTATATTTAGCGACAAATTTAACGATGGAAAATAAAATTTAGCGACGGATTTTGTTTTAATCGTTAATTAGCGACGGATTTCATTTTTTGTCGTTAATTAGCGACGGATTTTGTTTCCGTTGCTAATTAGCGACAGATTTTATTTTCCGTTGCTAAATTTAACAACAAAATTTTTTTCCGTCACTAAATTTAGCGACGGATTTTGTTTTCGTCGCTAATTAGCGACAGATTTCATTTAACAATGGATTTTTTTTCCGTCGCTAAATTTAGTGACGGATTTTATTTTCGTCGCTAATTAGCAACAGATTTCATTTTCCGTCCCTAAATTTCGCATTTAATTTTTTTATTTGTAGAACCCGTCCATCCACCACTTCCCCGACCCCCTGCTTCTTACCTGCCCATGCCCACACCCGGCCAGCCTTTGTCCATCCGCACATGACCACCTTTTACTGCTTTTTTTTTTTTTTTTGCAAAAAATGTGTTTTTTGACCAAATTCGAATCTGGGTTTAAAGAGCTATGTGAAACACTCTTAACCAATATACTTTTCTTTTTACTTTTATATTTTTTCCTAGCTCTCACAATAAAAAATATAATTCCCTAATCTAACAAAAATACAAAATACAAAATTATATTTAATAAAAATATAAAATTATATTTAATAAAAATCAATACTCTAATTTAATAAAAGTATAAATTACAAATATATATTTAATAAAAATATAAAATTATATTTAGCGACGGAAAATAAAATTCGTGGCTAAATTCAGCGACGGATTTTGTTTTCATCGCTAATTAGCGATTGATTTTATTTTCCGTCGCTAATTAACGACGGATTTTTTTTCCGTTGCTAAATTTAGCAACAATTTTTTTTTTCGTTGCTAAATTTAGCGATAGATTTTGTTTTAGTCGCTAATTAGGACGGATTTCATTTTTCGTCGCTAATTAGCGACGGATTATATTTCCGTCGCTTAGCAACGGATTTCAATTTTCGTTATTAAATTTACCAATAAAAAAGCAAATCCGTCACTGATTAGCGACGGAAAATGAAATCCGTGGCTAAATTAGCAACGGATATGAATCCGTCCCTAATTTTAGCGACAAAAAATAATCTGTCGCTACTTAGCAAGGGATTTTAGTTTTTGTTGTTAAATTCGTCGTTAAACTGTGATGAATTTTTTTATCGTTAAATTCTGTCGCTAAAAACGTATTTGTTTTTGTAGTGAAAGACAAACCGCAAAGAAGAAGAAAAATTCGGTCGCAGAGAAGAAGATTCAGTTGCAGAAAAAATTCAGTTAGCTCCAAACAGCAAAAATAGTTTCCCATATCCCACAACTAGGAAGAAACTGCCTCTGCAAGTGCAACCGCGAGGAAGAAGAAGAAGATGATGAAAAGTGAGAGAGAGAGAAAGAGAGAGAGGGGAGAGAGAAGTGGTATTGTGCAAAATGTATTTTGAGAAAGTAAGAAAAGGTATTGGGATAAGTAAGAAAAGTTGGTGTATGAAAAGTAAGAGAAAGGGAGAGAGAGGGAGAGATATGGTGAAAGAGAATGAGTGTGATTTGGATTAATTTGATTTTTTATTGAAATTGTTAAAATTCAATAATTTAAGAGCATTGTATACATCATTGGTCTTCCAAGTTTTTAATCCTTAAATTAGGGCCATAGTTGAAAATATTTGCACACAAATAAAGAAAAATGGTCTAAAATGTAGAAATGAAATGACTTAAGATGCTATTTTAGAAATTTTAAAATTAATTTAATTATCTCAATTGATATTTATTTTATTTTATTCTACTTTTAATAATTTTAATTAAAATAAAAAATTTTATCTATAATTAAAAGATTGATATTTTATATTTAAAAAATATAATTATATATATTTTAAAATTTTAATATAATAAAAAAATAATCAGCTGTTGAACCAGTGACTCAACGGTTCAACGATTGAACCATAAATTTTAAGATGTATAGGTCAATGCACGGTTGGGTTTAATAACTATGCTTAAACACATACACATATTTCCTTCTTAATTCTTGTATGCATGGTATGTCATGATAAAAGGTTTCCGGCATATAGGTCCCAAAGTTGTAGTCTTCTATCATAGATTTCTGTTACATTGTGCTAGAAAAACACATGAGCATTTATGCGAAGAATCTCAAATCAAAAAAAAAAAAAAAAAATTAAGGGTAGAGAACGAAAAACTTATTATATATACAAAAAGGAAAAAAAGTATATAAATAAATGCAAACCGAATACATGCAATATCCAAACTTCTTAACGTATGATATAATAGGTGAATATACTAAACAAATTACTCTATTTTGGTGAGAAATGCTAATTCTAGCTAATTTTTTCTATTAAGTGGCAGATTTCATAAATTGTTTATAAAATAACTTTTAATAAGTTATATTTTGTGAAAATTACATTATTTAAAACTTTATATGATTTCAGTAACGAGACAACCTGTAATATTAGTAAAATTTTTTTCTTTAAAAATAAGAAAATTAGTTTTAATCGTTACAAAAAAATGGTGTAGTTTGATTAATTAGTCGGTGTTGTTAGTGATAGTTAGTGAGATAGTTAATTTTGTAGTATAGTGATTAATTAGTTAATAGTCAATTAGTATATAAACTTTTTGCAATCACATTTACAATTTGGAATGAACTTTCACAATTTCTCACAATTTCCCCTAAACACAAGGACTCACCCAATACTTGCATTTACTTGCCAAGTGATTTTATTTCCTTCAAACTCAAAGCTTTTAAGCAAGGTGCCAAGAGCGATTCACTTTCAAGATGCCTTGGTGGTGAAATGGTAGACACGCGAGACTCAAAATCTCGTGCTAAAGAGCGTAGAGGTTCGAGTCCTCTTCAAGGCATAATATTGAGAATGCTCATTGAATGAGCAATTTAATAAGAGATCTCGGATCGAATCGGTATATCAATATCGATTCGATCCGAGATCTTGGAATTGGAATAAGTTCGGCAGCGGATCACGAAATTTTAGTGATCTTCTCTATCTAATGAATGGGGAGTCCGCTTTGAAATCGTCCGCCTGCACCCACCCCCCAAGTACATGTGTAGAAACCTTCCTTCCACCTTCCTATTCAACTTCATCCTCCTATTTAGCAGATGAGTTAACTCTACCTTCCAATTAGCAAATGGGAACCCTGAACAATGCAAACATAATATTTCTATTTTGGTACATCTCAAAAAGCATCCTGGAATAACACACACACAATTTATTGCTCATAATATGAATAAAAATGAATATGAATGTCTTAATTTTTTCTCAAAATAAGTATAGATGCACATACACTTGCCAATAGTTTCTTTAGGTTCCTGAGCTTCTTCTGGTGCAAGAAATAAATCTGAGACATTTCTTTCCTTTGTTCACCCCCCTCATACAATTTAAAATGTTAGGGATGCTGTATGCTCCAACAGATGATACTTCTTTAGAAACCCATGCAGAGTCGAAAAAATTGCATAACGATATTTCATTTGTTCACCGACAATACTTACATTTTCGCATTGTGATAATTAATTTATATTTTTTTATAATTCTCATAGGATAGGATGGTAATAATTTTCAAAATAACCACATGTCTAAAAAATTAAACTTTTTGTTAAACACTTGTCCCCAAAAAAATTAAATTATTTTATAAAATTAACATTACAAATGATGTTAAAAATTAAATTTATATCGATTTTATCATAATATTATCAAATCATTTAATCTTTAAAAATAAGGTAAGTTGAAATAATTAAAAGAAATTAATTTATAAATTCATATTAATTTATGTTAATTTTATAAAATTATTTAATTTTTTATTTCATTTTAACTTTATAAAATATAGATTTATATTTCTTTTCTAAATTATTTATACCTTTTATAAATTATTTTTTTAGATTATTTTTTAAATCATTTATAATTTTATATTTAATATATCTTAAAAAAAGAAAAAAAATATTTCGAAGTCGATTTCAAAGAAATGGACTTTATTGTTTAATATATATTTTTTTATGGGTAATTAAATTCAGGTGAGTTGAATAAAAAATCAATTTTGAATTTGATTATTTAGAAATCAATTTCAATACTTTTAAAACAAATAAAAAACCATATTTTTGTTATTTTTTAAAATTTTGACAATATTTATGTATATACCCCCTTTTAACCATGCACGAATTTTAAACAATGATCACTAAAAGATAAGTGCAATTCGTCCTATCCTATCCTGTCCAATATTTTCAATCTCTTTTTACCATATGCAGGCTTGGTACGTACTGAGCATTCTTTTTTAAATAAAATTATTTACTCAAAATTTTCTCCCTAAATAACACCATTCTAAACAAATCTTCAATTCCATCCCATACTACAACGTCAACCCATGGGTTATTTCCCAAAATGGGGTATTTTTTAACAAAAATCTCTCAAATAGTGTGATTTTTTTGAGGATTCCCAAAGTAGTGAAATTCGCGCGCGGCGGTCGGCATGAGGCCTTCTTTTTTTTTTTTTTTTTTTTAAAAAAAAATAAAAAGAAAGAAGTTAATCAATCTTTTGCAATTGTTTTTTTTTTTTTTTTTTTTTTACTTTAAAATAAAAATAAAAATATTATTATTATTATTATTATTAAAACATATAAATATTAATAAAAAATTTTATTAATTAAAAATTTTTATTAACTTTATTTTTTATTTTTGAAAAAAATTAAAATTAATAAAATTTAATTATTAACAAATTAATTAAAAATAAAAAATTGTTAAAATATTAATTAAAAATAAAAAATTGTTAAAATATTAATAAAAATTTTTTTAAATAAAAAAATTAATGATAATTTTTTATTAATTATTTCTTTTTTAATTAAAAATTTTTTATTTTCCTTTAGATTATTAATTAATATTTTAATAATTTTTTATTTTTAATTAATATTTTAATAATTTTTTATTTTTAATTAATTTGTTAATAATTAAATTTTATTAATTGAAATTTTTTTCAAAAATAAAAAATGAAGTTAATAAAAATTTTTAATTAAAAAATTTTTTTATTAATATTTATATGTTTTAATAATAATAATAATAATAATATTTTTATTTTTATTTTAAAGTAAAAAAAAAAAAAAAACAAACCCCCGTAATTCGCGAAAAGCTTTTTTTTTTATTTTTTTTAACAGAAAAAAAAAAAAATTAATCGCGATTTCACTACTTTGGGAATCCTCAAAAAAATCACCCTATTTGAGGAATTTTTGTTAAAAAAAACCTCATTTTGGGAATTAACCCGTCAACCCATCTCCCTCTCTCTATCTCTCTCTCTCTCTCTCTCTCCACCCCACCTTTCGGCCTAGGCAGTTTCTCAAGATAACATCTCCCTATCGAAAACCCCCAAGTTCCAAATCCCCCCCTCGCATGGCTTCAGGCCCAACACGGACAGAAACGTTAAGTCCCCCCTCAAAACCCAGAGCTTGCTTCTCCTTCGCAGCCTACTCCAAAAACGTCATAGACCACCTGAAATCCTCCAACATTCCCGTCGATGTCGGACTCTCCGACTCCGAATTTTCCCACCTTGAATCATCCTTGAAATTCATTTTCCCTCCTGACCTCCGTTCCATTCTCCGCGAAGGACTTCCCATTTCTCCAGGTTTCCCCAACTGGCGGTCCTCCTCTCTCCAACAGCTCAACATCCTCGTATCTCTCCCTCTCCTAGGAATCAGCAAAGAGGTTTCTAGAAGGAATTTCTGGTGCGACTCTTGGGGTCCCCTCCCTGCAAATCCCGAAGATGCCCTCCAGACTGCTCAGCGTTTCTTGAATAATGTCCCCACTCTCGTACCCATTTACCGTAATTTCTACATTCCCTGTTCTCCCAACCGTGTGGGGAACCCGGTTTTTTACGTTAATCGTGGTGACATCAGGGTCTCCAGTTTTGACGTCACCAGATTTTTCCAGCAATCCGAGTTTTTGCCTGCAAAAGTGTCTATGACCAATTCGGCGGAATCGACAGTTTCCTGCGAGGCGCCTGTTTGGGCGGCAAATGAGGCGCGTAGGATAGAGTTCTGGTCGGAGGTGATGGACGGGGAAGGTTTCAGGGTGGCTCGTAGAATAACGAGAGGGTGGTGGAGTGGGGCTGAGATTGGGTACTTTCTGGACAACGTGTTTTGGCGGTTGCGTGATGGAGGGTGGGGAGAGGAGGAGGTGAAGGAGATGATGATGATGGACGGCCCTGATAGCGTGAAAAACAAACGCGGCAAGAAAGTTGTGCCGTGTTACGTGCGGGTCCTCTCTCTTACGCTCCTCGACGGCGGGTGGAGTTCAGACGACGTTGTCGACTCTCTCGGTGTTGATGATCACACTGGTTTTCTGTTAAACGACGAATCCGAAGAGCCTTTGACTGATTTTCAACATTGTTCATGAAATCTGGAATTTAATTTGTGGATCCCACATCGGGTTTCTAGAAGAATTCGTGGGGCAATCTTTTTAGTGTTTTTTCTTCCATAGAAATTTTGTTACCTGTAAATTTATTTTTGTTTGTTTAGATGGACGGGCAATGCTCCACGTGGCAAAATAAGAAGAATTTTGGTGAAATTGAACAATAAAGTAAAACAAAAAAATCAAATTGTTTGATTTTTGTTAACGTTTGATTGCAACAATTCTGTTCAGATTGTGACGCATTGACAACCACGAGGAAGCTCAAGGAGAAGGGAACTCCGCCAAAGCTGTTTTATGCTGATTTTCATTTTTCTGTTTTTTTTTTTTTTTTTTTTTTTGTTATTTTGAGTGTCTCATGACTTCCTGGTATTTATTCAAACGTAAGACAAAAATGGGACATGGAAAAATGCAAGAGGCAACAACGAAGAGATAGTTTTTGAGGCCAAAATTTGTTTTTCCTTTGACATTTGGTTTCATTAAGGGGCCAGGTTGGGAGTTGTTCCATTTTCAACGAACTTAATAAATATGAGTTTAATCAAATATTCCAAGTGAATTGAATTGGGTCCAAAAGGAATGCTAGTTTAGTATTTATACTCAATTTTTATTATTTATGATCCACATAACATATCTTTCCTTCTTGAATTTGTAAATATCTTTAATTGTATACTTCTTTACCCAATAATGGATAGGGCTCAACCAACCACTTTTGAGATTAGTAGCAATGCACTAGACTCACTTAATTAAGGTTCCGATTTATGGGTTTACCGAACGTTAAATTTTTTTAATCAAATTCAAAATTTGAATATTGAGAATGAAAAAATAGGCGTTTGAAGAGTCAATCCTTTAATTGAGCTTTATAGTTATTCAAAACGAATTCCTCGAGTTTTCAAATATTAGTGGCAAGTAAAAAGAAATAATGAATAATAGCTCCCTTATAATCTATAAAAATCCCAACTTTTAATAGTAATAATTTTGATTGTTAATTAGTTAATTTGAGTTAATACATAAATTCTTTTTTATTCATTAGGAAGCCTGTAGTCATATAATTACATAATGAAGGTAATATCTTTAGATACAATTATTAAATAAATTAAAATTAACTTTAAAATCTACGTTGGTTTAGTGGGCGGCGTAGATGGACTTGGGAACAGACGATGTTGGCCCAGAGTTAACATTGTCACTTAGTCATGTACCACTTACTCCATATTTGCTGTGGTGCTTTGCATTTATTTGTTTATTTATTTATTTTTTTGGCACATGCTTTGAATTTCTTTATTAACTCGACCAAGCAAAACCGACCATATGCCTTATGTTTTTTGTCCTCGACCCAGTACTTGGTCCATGATGTCCACGTCAATTGCATCGAACTCATGCAACTTTTCTGAGATTTGCCAAGTGTGTACGTACAAATTACATTGATTAGAGTTTATTTTCAAGAATTAAAATTAAACCTAAGCCAGTTTGGAACTCAACATACGTAAGTTTATTTATTTGGACGGTGGAGGCGCATATGGGCTTGGGACACCACCCAAAAAAAAAAAAAAAACACACATGCACAAATTTTTTTTTTAAAAAAAATTAATAATGAGTTTTTAACTTTTTACCCTCCCCCGGGGATGGACAAGGGTACTTACTCTGTGCTAGGGGTGTCAAACCGAGGCTGAGTCGAGCTAAGATCGGTTAATTAAAATTTTTAAAATAAATTTTATATATGAATTTATATTTTTTTTACATATAATGAAATTCGAATCCGAATCCATTATAAGAGGAAGGGGGAAATGTTATTTGAGTTAAAACTCATTGATATATGAAATTATATTTATAAATATATTTTTTTAAATATATTATCCAAAATCGATTAATTAAAAGAGAATCTAATTTAATTAAACTCGTAATATTACTCATGACACTACTTGATAACATTTTGAATCGAGTTCGAGCTCGAAAAATGCAAACTCGACAAGTTCGAGATTGAGCTCGAGTTCACCTAATATTTGAGTCGAGTTCGGTTATTGACACTTTTTAATAAAAGTCAAAAGAACAATTTGCTTTGCACTCGTCACATGGTTGTGTAGCTCGGGTATTGACACTATCTGATTCAACTCGAGTGTTATTACACCCCTGCTATGTACAGGTTTTAACTTTTGAACTTTTGATCCGATAAACAGAATTTTTTTTGGGGGGCTCCAAAAAGACCAAAATAATAAAATTCAGACCATCTTTTCCTATTTGGGCTTTGGGGCCTTGTTTTCAAATAAAAATTTAAGTTCCTAATTTAATAAAAATGAGTAAATTACTTATTCAGTTCATAAACTTTATTTTATTTTCACAAAATAGTTTTTATAGTTAAGAATATTATCTTATGATCCTCAAACTTCAAAAACTGAAATATTTTGGTCTTTTCGTCACTAACAATGACAAGATAGTCGTTAACTATTGACATGATAGTCTACGTATCGTACGGACATTAACGCGTCATTACCATGTCAACTCCTGAAGACATCTCATGATACCACGTCAGGATCCCAAAACAACTTATACTGTCACGTCAACATGTTGTTGATGTGGCAGTGACACGTCGACAAGTGGGCCCCCCAAATTTGTCTCTTATCCCTCCTCCCAAAAACACACCCCATCTCCCTCTCTCTCTCTCTCTCTCTCTCTCTCTCTCTATACAAAATTAAACAAGTGAGCTATCATCACAATTTTGATTCCAAAATTGAACAATCGAACAAGTCAACAAAATACCCAAAGTTAAACACAACAACAAATAAAACACCCAAAGTTAAACACAACAACAATTTGTTGGGGGGGGGAACTATGTATGGATAGCAATATCAGGGTTAATAGATGGATCATCTTTTTCGTCAGGGTAAGAACAAGCCTCGCATTCTTTAAGCTCAGTTGTCCCTTCCATTTGCTCTTCATCGCCAAATCTTAACCCTAACCTTAACCCTAATCCCTTCCTTCCATTACTAGTCCTTACAGACAGCATCAAAAGGATCCCAAACGCAGAATTGGGGCAAAATCTATGGGCAATGGGAAGAGGAAAGGTCAAAGTGAAACGAATTAAAAACAAAAGCAGCAGGCAAGTCACCTTCTCCCAAACGCAAAAATAGCTTGATAAAGAAAGCTCATGAACAATCCATTCTCTACGAAGCTGATGTTGTCGTTCTCATCTTCTCCAGCTGTGGCAAATGCTACGATTTCTATAGCACCGACATGTACTCTTCTTTTTCTCTCTCTAAAAATTCTCCAGAAGGAGAGGTACCCACCGGTGAAAGGATTGCATCCGATCTCTGTTTCTCCCGATTTGTAGCTCCGAAGAGGAAGAGACTGAGGCTGCCATCGTCTCTTCTTTCCCTTCTACTGTCTTTCATAGGTCAAAGCTTCTGCAGAAGCTTTAGCAGCCAAGGGGGGGGAGAGAGAGAGAGAGAGAGAGAGAGAGGGAGGGAGGCAGCATAAAATGGTCTTGGTGAAGAGAAAAAAATGGATTTTTTGAATGATTCGTGAAGAGCAAAAAATGG
This sequence comes from Dillenia turbinata, assembly GCA_037126225.1. Classification (NCBI taxonomy): domain Eukaryota; kingdom Viridiplantae; phylum Streptophyta; class Magnoliopsida; order Dilleniales; family Dilleniaceae; genus Dillenia; species Dillenia turbinata. The sequence continues at coordinate 15,106,964 of JBAMMX010000017.1, forward strand.
GTCTCTATAATTCAAAACCCTCCCAGAACCCCAACAAAAAATGGGTCTCTGCAATTCAAGAAATGGATTTGGGGTTGTTAGGTTATTCTGAGAGAGAGAGAGAGAGAGATTTAAAAAAAAAAAAAAAAAACTCCACCTGCTGATGTGGCATGCCACGTCAGCTAAATGGTTGCATGGCATGCCATGTCAGCAAATTGCTAACGTGATATTATGAGATGTCTTTAGGTTTTGATATGGCAATGACACGTTAGCGTTTATATATGTAAACTGTCATGTCAGCAGTTAACGTCTATCCTATCATCGTTAGTGATGTAAGGACTAAAACGTTACAGTTTTTAAAATTTGAAAACTATAAGATAGTATCTTAATTATAAAGATTAATTTATAAAAATGAAACAAAATTTAAGAAGCAAATATGTTGTTTACTCTAATAAAAATATTGACTCTCTCTCTCTCTACTTTTCCTCATTTTATGCCTTTTTGTTTTGTTTTTTGATTTTTTCCAAACTCAAAAGATACAGACAAAGAATGTTGTCAGTGACGAAGGCAAAGACAGAGAATCAGCTACTACGAGAAAAAAACGATTAATTCTATTTTTTTATGGCTGTTTGAGGTTTATAGAAGAATAAAACCTTGCCGATCAAAATTCATTCACCGAGACCGTGCTCTTTATAGCAATATTGATATTAATACCATGCCTAAAAAAAATAATTTCACAACATTGTTTATGTAAATAGTGTAAATAAATTTAGAAAAAGAAATGGACCACAAAAATTACATGTAAGCTTATGGCAATCACAACATGAATTGAACAAGGATCAACATCATCCTAGAAATTAGAAAAAAAGGCAAATGAAAGTTACCGCAAAAGTTTACTAATTGTCTAATTCATCAACTTCATTACCTTCTTTACCCATTCTTGAAATTGGAAACAAAATAAGAATTATCGACTCTACAATTGGATTCGAAACTGAATATAAACTTAAAGATTATGCAAATATAATAGATGTGGTAAAAATCAGTATTTATTCATTTTATACGACAAGAACAAATTAGATTTTAATCTTAAATTTTGAAATCGATCATTTAAGTGATCAATATAGGAGAAAGGAGAAATAATAATAACACAATAACAATGTAAAATTAAATTGTAAAATCAAAAATAGAAAAATAAATAAATAAAATGAAAAGCAAGAAACAAAAATAAACTATTCATACAAACTAATAATAATAATGTATTAATTCAATTGATTTAGAGTCTCTTATGTCACTCATTCTTATATAAAATCACCTATTCAACTAAATTCATAATATTAATAATTTTATGAATAATTTATATTTAGATTTTTAATAAATTATTCTGATATTCATGAAAAAATTTTCTACATTTAAGATCTTATTTCTCCTTGTTGGTGTGCCTTTAGTTCTTCTATTTTATTCATTTTGTAAAGTTTGAAAATTTGAAAGTGCATAGTTTAAATTTTAATTACATCTTGTGACATCATCTCTCATTAAAAAAATGACTACTAGAAGATGATATGGTCAATGGTGAATTGGGTCTCCCATCCAAGGTCATTGAAAAGTATATCTATCAGATAAACTGAAAGTAAAAGGGCCGTGAAAAGAAAATGGAAAAGGACGAATGAATTCCACATTTTATAGTCATACGACATAAATCATATTAGAGTATATGTTTTTAATATATATATATATATATAAATAAACATTAATTAAATAAATATATGAATTAAGAAATAATAAACTTTTATCATGATCAGGGAAAAAGAAATAAAGATCACCAATCCGATCACCATAAAAATTAGTAATGTATTCTTCCACATAAAAGAAATTTTTTAATGCATGCAAATGCATATTTCCAATATCTCATAAATTTTTAATAATTTTCCACATTTCTTCCTTCTTCCTTTCCGGGCACTATATAAAGGCCATTGGCGTTGATGAGAGACCTCGTACCCATATACGTATACCGAGCCGCATTCGACTTTAGGTCAGAAAGAGAGAGATGGCGATGGCGATGATGAGATCTGGTCTTCGAACGGCTCTTCGCGGCGGCGTCCGAGCATCTCAGACTCATCAGAAGAGAACCCTCTCCTCTTCCGCCCATCCCGAGGAGGAGATCCGTAAGATTATTAATCGAATAATGCCACATCCTTTTCGTTGTTCGATTTCGATTTTTTAAAATTTGTGTTGTCGACTTGGACGACTGATTGTGTCCTGCGATTCGTTTGCGAATCAGGTGAGGCGGCGAAATGGGAGAAAATTACGTATGCTGGAATTGTGGCTTGCAGTGTTTTGGCTATTTACAATTTGTCAAAAGGTCATCCTCACCATGAAGAGCCTCCTGTGAGACTACTCTTTACCCATCTAAGTTTGTTTTGTTGTTGATTTGCCCCAGTTTTTGGATATCATGAAATTGAATTCCTGATTATGAATTTGTGAATTGTTTATGTAGGCGTACCAATACCTGCACACCCGTAACAAGGAATTTCCATGGGGTATGTGTTTTCATGCGATGATTATGTTATTTTGGTTTATGGGATTGTTTTCAATTATCGTTTCCAATTGGCTTTACATAATTCTTTTTTGGTTGTTTTTCTTATACTGTTTATTATTAGAAGTAAGCGGCTTTGTTTGGTTCATTGTTTTGTCACGTTGATTGGTGAAATTGGTTTTCATTGATTCTATTCCGAGTGGGCTGGACTCAATTGAGTATTCGAAATGGTATAGCTTTATGTTGAATCGACTTTTGTAAAAAGGTTTGTGTCCTTTTCCTGATATGACACTTTGTAACTTAATATTGTTTATAACTTTGTTGTGACACCATATTCATGTCACGTGACTTGTGTCTATGCTTTATACAATTAGCAGTATTGTGGATGCATGATGTGGTTCATGTGGTTGTGAATCAAGGTTTGAAGAGCTATAAAAGAGTGAGAGAATTCCATTGCGGTAATGGGAGAAAGCAGCACCTTTGTGAAGTAATATAGGAATTAGACTATGGGTGCTACCTCATAAGATGGTTTTGGTTGGGTCAGTCCACTTGATTGGCTTGGTGCAAGTTGATACTGATGAGTCAAGAAAAGATCTTTCACTAGGGCAGCCCAGTGCATGAGAATCCTGCCATTCTTGAGCACAGGGAGGATTAGATGATTTCAGCTCCTCAAGTGAAGTGGTTTAGGGGCCATAATTTTGAACCTATGAACTCTGAGTGGTAATGGAGCATTTATAACTAAATTCACAAATTGCAATTCTCCTGGACACTCTATTTTTAATACTTGGAGTGGTACCGTTTCTTGCCAATATATCTTAACTATGCAGTATCCAATTGATTTGTGAGATGGTTATAGAATATCACTGGTTGACTTGTAAGCAAGACGTGGCACTCTATGTTAATAAATACCAGCAAAGACTTTTGTTAGTTGGAAATACAGGATTTCAGTCAAGAGTTGTTTTGGATGCATTATGTGCTGCAGTCATGCATATACTTTTACTCGCGTGTAAACTGAACAATCATAAAGGCATTTTGGATTCTTTCATTATTTGTTGAACTTATTCCATTCGTTGTCTTTGGTATCCATTGTATGAGTTTGCACTATTGCTTATGACATGATTGTAGAAGTTTATTTCCAAATAAATCTTAGCATCTGGAGGGTGGCTTTAAGTAGCTTGGACAGAGGAGGTTGCTGATGGGGAAGCAAGGATTTCTGGAGGGTGGGGCACAACATCCATTTGCGGTTGAGGAGAATAAATTAGTGGCTAGTGGACCCATTGATGATGTAAGGAACAACTTTGAAAACAAAAGAAGGTAGGATGGCAAACCGTGTGCAAGTCAAGGTGTATGCTATCCGAAAGGGGCAAATTTGAGTGAGGAATGGGTTTGCAGTTAAATATAACAAATGCAAAGGAAACATTCATTGTGAAGAGATTAGTGTCTGTCTTATAAAAGTGATTAGGAAGGTGGGGTTTGAGCAATTTGCATAAGTGGCTCCTACGGAAAAGTTCCTTAAGGGAGTGAACTAAATTTTCAATGTTGACACTCATAGGAATATGTGGGCAACTTAAGTTGGATAGCTTAAGTTGGATAGCCAGTTGACTGGAAGGATATCACAAGAAACTTGTATCTTGTCAGGCGTTATGATGTAGTTTCTTCAGGGTCAATTTTGTGATTTGTGTTTAGATGGTGTAAAGACAATGTTACTTTCCTCAGTGCAGAAGGCTTCTTGGCTGTGGAGCCCAGTGATTGAAAGTTGAAATAGTCATGAAAAAGCTAAAATCCTTAATAGGGTTGTTTTTAGCTTGTATAATATCAATAAAAATTTGGACGGACAATGGTGTTCAAAGTTCATTTTGGGCCTGTTAAGTTCTTTCTTTTTGCATTTTTTTTATTATCTGTGCAATTATACAATCTTTTATAATCATAGAAGTTTTATTTTGATTATCTGTACAATTATATTATCTTTTCTAATCCTAAAGGTAATGATATATGTTTCTCATTACATGTGCTTGATATCAAGTGGTGCCAAAATAGCATGGAAGGTAACATTGGCAAGAGAAGAAACCTGCTTTAGCGTCAAGATATCCCCTTATATTCTGGGAATCATGGCCAATAATATGCATGTTTCCTTTCTTTGGTCTCTGTCGCTCTCCTGGGGGTGTTACTATGTGGTTTTTAGTTATCTCATGTTGTTCAGATCATGAGAGGGGAAACAGTTACAAGTGTAGAGTTACCAAAAGCCAAATAGATTAGCTTTTAGGTTTTCCTGCTAGCAATTGAGCATTATGGTATAACTGGTAACATGGGAAAAGATACCTGAATTATACCACTTAAGTTTAGTCCAGTGTTTTCATGTGGAAGATTAAGGACTGCAAAGATAGAATTGTTTGTATAAGTTGTGTATGTGATTTTGTTAGTGTACTTAATAGATAGATAAACAGAAGAAAGAACACTCACAGATGTTTCCTCTGGATATTTATGACCCTCATAGCCACTTTGTTGTTGCGGTACCTTAATATTTAAGTTTTCATTTCTTTTTTCCCCCCCTTAAATGAAACAAGACTTAAAAGTAGGGAATAGTTATGTGCTCAAGAAATAGACGGTAGATTTTGTGGGAGCAGTAAAAATGGATAAAATGGGTGGTCTACGGTTACTTTTGTTCGGATAAAATGTCATTGGCTATTAAGATATCAAACCTTGGAGTTCGCTTTATATAACAACATAGATTACTCCTTGATTTTGATATTAATGCAGGGACATTTCTTTTATTAAAAAAAAATGATACTTATAAAGGCACTCTCAAAAATATTGCTACAGTTACCTTACTGGAAGCAAATTTATGATAAGTTCTTCATTTTTCATCATTTCACTTGGTAAAATAGTTAAATATCACCAGACATTTTCTGTTTGCTTAGTTCAGTGACTTGTCTTTTGGATCCTTAAAGCAACTTATAGTCCATGTGCAATAGGTGAATTTTTTTCAACTACAGCTTAATTTTACCGGTTGAAATCAAGCATGTCAACTTGGAATAGGATTAAAACCTGTGCAGAAAGTGTTGCTATTACATAGGTTCTTTATTTATTTTGTTACTAATTTTTTTTTTCTTTTGGGGGGGGGGGGGTTGAGGGTGTTGTTTGGGTTCATCGAATTTCTGTTTCTGAGCCAATTTATAACTGGTAGTTCTTTTGACTTTTTGGCTATATGCATGATGTTGCCTTGTGATATGCAGGTCCGGATGGCCTATTTGAAACGAAGCACCACTGAAGGAATCTGTTGAAAATGTTTGTAGGAAGACTTCATTCTACTTGAATTGTTACCATTGATACTCTTCAAACTTTCTCTCATTGTTGAGGTTGAAACATTTCCCTGGACTTTTGGCTGATCCTTTGACTGCTGTATGCAGCAAGTCACTTTTTAGTGTTTGTCGTCCTGTTGTCAGACTTTTCTTGCACCAAATAAAAGTTGGTGGAATTCAATCTAATTATCTTCCTGCAAATAATTCAAATGGCTATTGTTATTAATTTTCAGTTAAGATGTAATTTTTTGTTTACTTGGAACGCGTTACTGTTGTTACAACGGATTTAAACTTATTGGTTGAAGAGCAGTTTTCAGTACGGACACCATTTGCTTTGATATGATCACACCTATGAGAAGCTCCGTCGCTGAAAGTGTTTTTACATGAAATTTTACTACCAATTAGTTATTATTATTATTATTCTTATTTTTTAATATAAGTAGATTATTTGTTATCAATTGATATTCATTCTTTGTTTAACTAATCCGGTCTAATACTATAAGATTCATTAAGGGATTATTTCTCTTAAATTTTATTTTTCCGTTGTCATTATTTGAAATAGTTAAGAAGTGTAAGTTCTGTTTTTTTATTTGTAGTACTTTCTCGTGCTTATGTCATGTCTCGGGGTTTCCCTTTCTTTACCGTAATGCTAAAAGAATGAGACTATCGAGGATATGGGTAGGCCATGCATCTCTTGATGTGCTGTTGAGTTCCTTTCAGTATATTAGCAAGTTGCTTTCTTGATGCTAGACGCTTGAACATATATGTTGATTGTAAGGAAGAGCTGGGCATGGAACAGGACAGGCACCATTTTCTAGTCAATCTAGAAGTGGGAAATTTGGCTGGCTCCCACCTGCGTTTAAATCAGGAAAATTGTTTGACAATTTACGTTGAATGGTGAAAGTGAAGACTCGCCATTTCTTTTCACCTCATTTGGTAATTTGCGGTCCCGGAGAGGCATTGGCATGACAAATAATATATTTAGATTTGAACCGGTTTAAGGTTTTTATTTCCAAGGTTTAGTCTGTGCATTGTGGTAGTTTAGTTTACTTTTTCCCTTTGTTCCTTTTTCTCCTTGGAAAAGGGAAAGGTTGATTATTTAGGACCCAGGACCTTGAACGCGTAAACAAGAATTTGGCGTCTTTGACGTGATCCTTTGGGAAAACCATCCATCATATGGTTGGTTACCTGAGAGAAAGTTTGGACAGAGACGGATGATTTCTCACCCGTGTTCATCTTGAATTCGAGTTCAAGTGACCGCGATGTTTCGAGGCTTGAGCCATGACACAAACCCCCAACAGTAGCAATCTTGTGAGATTCTACCTAATACTTAATGGTGTGAAAAAATGGGGGTTGGAGGATTTTAATCGGTTATGGTCCTCCAAGGTTTTCATTCCTAATTTGTGGTTGGAAGGTGTTGTCAAGTGATGCTCAATTTTGTTCCGAATGGACACGAATCTCTGTACTGCAATTTTAGTAGCAAGTGGTCCACCCTACCATGCAACTGGACTACTTTAGATATGGGAAGCAAATACAGAAAGGAGGGTGTGCATGTGAGCTTGCGCGCGCGAGAGAGTGTGTATGTGTGTGATTTTATTTGTATCTGATAATTAATTTATTGGTTCTAACTAATTTGACTTGAGTTAACAGTCGGATCCATTTAGAGGACAAGATCTCCCAACACCTGTATTTTTTTATTTCTAAAGCTTAAACTTGAAACTTGATTAAGGAAACTCTCGGTATTCAACGTCCACTAAATGTTGAACCACAATTTTTCTATGGTCTAACTTTTGTGCAAGTCGCTGGAGTTGGCAAATTATTGCATTTTAAATAATTTAAGACCTTATAATTATCAAAATTTGATATTCTTCCAACCTAGTAACTTAAACTCAGTTGCTAACCACTTTACGTTTGATATGCTTTAAACTGGTGGAACATTCAACAAGAGAAAATCTCTTGTTTGATATTCTTCAAAGCTTGCCTGATGTACTAAGAAATTAATTCTCAAGACTTATAAATGCTCGATCAAATCTTTTGAAAATATATACATTTCTCGGCAGTTTTATGAAATTGATTTTTTTTTTTTTTTAAAGAAGTTTTGAATCATGTCCATTTGAATCAAAACTCTCAGTGATTTTTGTCAAATGAGTTTAATACTCTAGCACCATGATCGTAGATAATAGCCTTCCTGGCATTATCACACTTTGCGTATAAAGATAAAAAATGGTAAATCTGTTGGTCTTCAAGCCAATCTCAACAAAAAGAAGCCATGGCATGCACTGATTCCACTTGATAAGATCAATTTTGCAAAATATATTACAAAGAACAAGGAAGGAAAACAAATCTGAATATATTCTCAAATCTTTTTGTTACATTTTACAACATCAATTATATTAGACCCCTACAGGGTCTTCCATGGTTTATTAATGTCATGACCACAATCTCTCAACAACTTTCATCATTTGCCTTCACAAAGAGCTGATACCATATTCTTCAGACACCAACATTTCCTATTATGTAGCTACTGTAATTCTTCAATCTATCATGGGAAAACAAGAACCAAAAACAATAGTAAGCGAGGAACCAGGACCCAAAAAGTAAAGAAAATGTCTGATCAAACATTCAAGGGTGCAGTAAATATACAATGTAGTGGATACCTCAGCCTGCTGTTGCTGTTTCTTGATTGTTACCTGCTTTTTGAAGAGTTTCTAGATCAACATGTTGCTCTTTCCCATCTTGTGGAATCGAAGGTTCAGCATTTTCAACTGAATCTTTCTGGTTCGCATCTGGGTCATTAGTTGTGTCATTGAATGCAATTTTTTCTCCCTGCTGGGTTAAAGAATCAGAACCATAAGAATTGTTTTCAATGCTACTGTTAGAGGATGAATCTTGTTGCGCCGCTTCATTTCCGGAACTTTCATTCGAGGTCTCGACGTGATCTGCATCATGGTTCTCATTTGTGGCTAAATGAATCTCTCCATTATCTGCTCCTGATTGCCCAACTGATACCCTTGAGTCATCAGTGGATGAATTTTTAGGTTCTTCATTTGCCGCCTCTGCATTCTCCGACACATTGGACTGTTCAATGTTTGGAGCTACCTTTGTTTGCTTGTTCTCCTCATTTTCAGCTGCAGATTGATCTCCTTCAGAACCTGAGTCAGAATTTTTCTCAGTCTGGTTTTGAGTTGATTCTGAAGTTGTATCAGTATCATTCTGTTGGGATGAAGAATTTTCTTCACCGGAGGTCTTCGAGTTTTCATTCTCTTGAACTTCTGGTGCATTGGTGTCACTCTTCTCTTCCTTTGCTGTCCCATCAGATGAATTGTCCTTTCCAACAGTCTCACTGGCTCCTCCATCATTAGTGTGTGATTCATTTTCAGCACTCCCCTCCACAAAACCATTAGCCACATTTTCCTTCTCAGGTTCTTTGCTTTCTTTGTTCTCCAAATGCTCCTCCTCATTTGAGTTTCTTGAATCCCCATCATCATTTTCAGATGCTGTAATTTGAGTTTCTTTAACTTCTGCTTTAGAAGTATGATTCTCCCCTTGGTGTGCCTCTTTTTCCTCTTCCTTGGTCTTCTCACTATCATCTGCCTGATTTTCTGATGAACCTGAACTCTCATGCTGAGCCACCTCATCTTTCTGTTTCTCTTCACTATTGTTCTCTTGGCTCTCTTCTTTCCCTTTATTCTCCTTCGTTTCACCTTCATTCACCTTTTTGTGGCTCTCCTCTTTGTTGTCTTCACTTGTCATTTCTTTGATCTCCATAGTCTCACTTTGTTGACTCTCTTGATTCAGATTTTCTGCACTTTCTTTGGTCTCTTCACCTGAACTTCTATTCTCATTGCCCTCCTCACTGTCCTTAACTTTGGCACTTTCTTTAGTCTCTTCACCTGAATTTTCTGAACTTCTATTCTCATTACTTTCCTCACCTTCCTCAGCTTTGCTCTCTTCACTTCCTTTGTTTTCATTTTCATTCTCACTTTGTTTGCCCTCTTGATTTGAACTTTCATCACTTTCATTCCCCTTGGTGTCCAGAATCAAATCTTCAACGCTAATCTTTTTGTTGTCCTCTATACTTTCCTTATCTTTGCTTTCTTCACTTCCCTTATTTTCACTTTCATTCTCACTGCTATGTTCAACTAGATATTCTTGTTCCTTTCGCTTGTTCTCCTCTGACTCCTTTTCTTCACTTTGACTCTCTTTGTTCTCTTCCTTCTCTCCATTTCCGGTATCTTCAGATTCCTCATGGGCTTTCTCTTGATCCTGCTCATGTCTCTCCTCATCTCCACCACCATTTCCAACCTCAATTTCCACTGGCTTTATTTCTTCTTGGTCATGTTTGATCTCTTCTTCTTCCTCCTCCTCCTCCTTGTGCCTCATATCTTTAACCACCATATCTCCCATAGGCTTGAGATCCTTCCTCCCCAGCTTCAAGTACCCGCTTTCTTCCTGTGTTTTCTCCGAAACCTTTGCAGAGGCTCCATCATATGAACTCTTTTTGTCATGGGAATGTTTGACTTGGTAAATCAGCCATACGCAAACACCAACAAGCAAACATATTTGTACTGCATGCTTTACTCTTAACCCTTTCGATCTTTGGTTTCTACGAGGTGACAACCTAAACATGATGGATATCCTCTAACCACGATTGCCACAGATGCTTCAATCACCACCCTAAACATTGAAAAAGTGAGAAACTTAAGCAAGAAAAAGAAATACCACTTCTAATTGAAGCATTTTCATTGCTCTCATTAATCTAAAGCAAATTCAGGAGGAGAATTCCTTTTCAAAAGCTAGGAGAATTTAATGGCAATCGTCAACTATTTGACACTCCACCAAAGATTAATGTTCATTATTGTTCCCAGCAATATTTGAGAAGAAGTTTTAGACAAGATTCAACAACAAATTTATACTAAATGCACAGGTGTTAGCTAGTTCTGCTCATAAAAACCTTTGGGGTAGTACGAACAGGTCCTTAGATAAAATTCCAATGGTACAAATATTTCCCAGTTTATATGTTACGTGGCTCAACAGCCATTGGGAAAAAGAAAGTGATACTAAATGCAGAAGATCTGACCCAAAACTAAAAGAAGACATCTAAAATTCCATAAATTCTTCTATCAAATACTCCATAGATAGAAAATACCAGTCACCAACAACATTGAATAAAGTCCACATACCACATAATTCAAAAATCGTAAACACCAAATCTGAATCCACCAGTATGAACAAAACCAACCCAAAAATAAAGCAACAAGTCCAAATATGCTCTAGAGGCAAGAATTTGAAAACCCAGAAAAGAAAATTAAAATAATAAAAAAAAGAATAACAATAAGTTTGAGTAGCAGACAAAAATCCCACTTCACTTCCAAAAGAAAAATCACGAAGTTTATAAATTTGAATTGAAAACTATATCATCCGATCAAGCAAGGACTAAAGAAAATGAAGAAGAAGAAGCAGAGCAGAACTAAATCACATTGAAGAAACCCACTCAGATCTAAACCTGTAACCATTAACACAACCATTGAGTAACAGCATTAATGCCAAATCTGATCAAAACCCATTTAAGAAAATTGGAAATTTTACCCGGGAAAGGAAAGGGAAGACTTGTGACTATGTGGGTATTTAGAATTCCACCAAACCAACAACGTTGGGGGAGAAAAAACGATGAAAGTTTTTTGATGAATTTAATAACGTCAAACAGGTAAAGGCACAGACACCCCAGTGCTTGTATGTCTCCGCACCCCCAATGCTTTTTCCGAAATAATCAACACTGACCCAAGATCGGATCTGAAGAAACCATTGTCAGCGTCTTATATATATAGTAAGTCACAAAGTAGAGAGAGAGAGAGAGAGAGAGAGAGGATGTCTGTTCGATTCGAGTCCACCATTTACTCAAAGCTGTTTGCTTCGACGTTCCACCGGAAGCGCGTGTATCACATCAGTCCTCCTTAAACGACGTCGTGTTTGTAAGTGATTACAGCCGAGTTTGAAGCGATCCGCGCCGATTCATAAGCCGCTGAGCTCTCCCCGAATAACTTGCTTACGTTGCATTTAAAAATAATTAAAATTCGATTAAAAATTGACCCTCAGATTTAGTTGGTTAAATATTATAAATTGAGTAGATGAGTTAAACTCAAAATATAATTAAGTTATTCTAATTATATTATGGCCACCTCTAGAAAATAAAATTTGAAACTTTATCTAAATTCTAATTTTTTTTAACCAGCGATATGTTGCAATAAATCAAACAAATTCAATAAAATATCACTCGTTAGTGTCAATTTATTCTAACCAGAGATGAGACTAGTCCGGACTGGGCTAGTTCTGATCCAATTCTTGGATGGGTCAAGGAACCGCAGTCAAGGCCTTCCAGGGTCAGGCGGAGCTGAATCCAAAAAAAATTTACTTGCAACTCACCCAACCCGGTGACCCAAGTCCGCCGTGCCGGGCCTAAGTAGGCCGGTTCCTTTTTTTTTTTTTTTACTATTTTTTTCAAACTCTCATTGGTTTTTTCTTTTTATTTTTTTCTAAATTTTTTTAACTCTTTTTTTTCTTTAACTCTATTTTTTTACTCTCTTTGTTTTTCCTTTAACTCACTTTATTTTTTTAAATCAACAATTAAATAGATAAAAAAAAAATTAGAGATATATGAAATTTTTAAAGTGGTTCTATCAAATTCGGTATACTTCCAATACCAAACTCTTCACTTGGATTTTCAAATTCACTAATTCAATATGATTACATTTTTTTTTTAAAATTTTTACAATGATTATTTTTTATTACATATTTACAAAATTTTTCTATACACTAAAAATTTATTATTATTGTTCTTTATCTTCCGTATTTGAGTTATTTTCCATAACTTGCCTTCTTTTTTGTATCTTTCTCATCTTTAATGCAAATAGACAATTCCAAATTGTTATTTGTTAAATTTGTATGTTATTTTGTTAAAATTTGACCACCTATATTAAAAATATTTTCTGATAATATTATGAACATCGAAAGGGTTAGTATATTTTTGACTATTTTGGTCAAAATTGGATAGTAAGATTTATTATTTCTCTACCAATCTAATATATCAAAATAATTATCATCGTTAGAATTTTCTAATTTGTGTTTTTATTGATATAAAATTAATTCATTAAGTGACGACAATAAAGTTCTTTGTCTTTTCCTGACATATGTAAAAGATTAAACGAAAATGAAGATGAACTAATCGTTGAACTATACTACTATCACCTACATCACTACCATCTATATTATTATATTTCTTTTCGTATAATATAAACATAACTTGTAAAATATTTGATTTTTTTTGTTTTAAAAATTATCAACTAATATATATTTCTTTTAAAAAAATATTAATAAAACATTCTATTAAAATTTCAATACATTCAAGTTTTATACGTGGATTTATAACACTTGCTACCAAATAAAAAATAGAAATTTTTTTATAATATTTTAAAAATTTTATTTTCATTAATTGAACAATGTCACTAAACTTATCTTTATTTTCAAATTAATTAAATACAAAATAAATTTTATAAAGACTAAATAATATTAAATGAGTTGTTAGATAGTAAATTCTGAAAAATAAATTTATAAATATATAAAAAATTTTCAGTAATTGAATTAGTGTATTTGTAAAATCAAAAATGATATTATCAATACAACTATATTCATAATTAAAATTAACCAATTCAATTAAAATAATTAAAAAAAATTACACATTGTAATATATCATAAATTGAGTTCCACCTAATATCATATCCTTATTTAAATCATTTAAATTTTATATTATGTAAATTATATAATTCTCTTATTTCTTGTGTTTTTATCAAAAAATTCTAATTTAATGAATTAAATCACATATAGATTATAAAACTATTTCCGTCGCTTCTAAACCATTTTTAACATATAAATTTAAAATATGACATGCATATTTATTATGAAAAAATATTCCATCTAATATTATTTATAAAATTAATCACACTAATATTAACCGATGTATTATCGAAAGACAAATAAAAAATTTTATCACTAATATCATATTCATGAATAATATTTACAATCACTCTATCTATGTGAGTACCGGAATATAGATATTCCCAACGTTGAAAAATTACAATTTTTTTCTAAAACCAATGAATCATTAATTCAATGATATGTTATTATAATAAAATATTTTTTTTAGATTCATTTTTCTAAGTTTCTGAATTTAATGAAAATTTACAATTAGTATTCATAAAATTTACAATTTAACTATCTTTCAAGACTCGAAATTAGTCTAGTGACCTCATCCTATCAATTTTTCTACTATATTTTTTTGTAAAACGATTGTAAATATTTTTGAACATATTTATCAAAATTTTCACATTCAACTATACTAAATGGTAACTCTTTATGTGTTATCCATTCTATTTGTCATATTTTTTCGACTTCCACATTATATCTAAATACAACCGTGACATTTTTCCCTGGTGACGATTTGAGTTTGTCTATTTTAAACTAATTTATCCAGTTGATCTCTTAAAATGTGTCTCTAAAGTGTCTTTACTTCTCAATCCTTCAAAAATTTATATTTTTTATAATAAATTTTATAAGTTGCTATTTGCTTTTCATAATTTTTAACAAAATAATCTCATGCGTTAAAATCATATTTTTTAGTGCGTGTTGTTTTAAATTGTATATTATTAAATTCATTTTCTTTGAAAAGATTATCAATATCTATATGTTTTGAAATGCTCTCTTGAAAAAATGAAAATAGAGCGATAGAAGATTGTTAGGAAGATTGTGAATAATATGTGCTTATTATTTTTTTAAAATTAAGTTTAAATATGTAAAAAAATTAATACAAATGAATTAAATATACAGAAAAGTAAAATTGTGAAAATAAAATGTTACCGACTTGACAAAAATTACGATTGTTTATTACCTAATTTTAAATAATTTGAACTTTCAATCTTGAAATCTTACCAAATTTTGAAGGATATTGTAAGCTGTAGGTGGTGTGATTAGTAGAAAATTATAGAAAATTGGAAATTGTGAAATATGGGAAGAATGCAAAATTTGTAAGTTGAAAATGTGAGAGAGTGTAGGAAATTGTAAGTCGTAGGAAATTGAAAATGAGTTGTTTTGTAGAGATTTTGAAAGAGTGTAGTGAAGAGAACAAAATTGTGAGAGAGAGTAAGAAATTTTGTTGTGTGAGATTTGAAAATGAGTTATGACTTATTGTTAGAAATTTTTTTTTTTTATTTTATAGATCAAAATACCCCTTTAACTAGCCATTATATAACTGTTAGGGCGTAAATTTGAAAAAATTCAAAAAAATGAGAAAGAGCCGTTGGAACCGATCGGGCTGAGCCGATTCCAATGACCGTTGGAACTGGTCGGGCTGGTTCATGCTGATTCTGGCCCATGCTGGGCTGATTTCTGGTTCTAAAAAATGAGGAACCGGAGTAGTCCGGTATTGTGGTCGGGCTAGGCCCCGTCCGAGCCCAAACGTGTCAACTGGGCCTATTTTTGGACCGAAAATGGCCCAATCTTATCTCTACTTCTGACAAATATTATTATTAACATATTAATATTCATGAAATGATACCAAACTTCGATGTGTTTTATTCTTTCATGAAACATATAGTAATTTTGACCATCAGGTTTTGTTTAGTATATTTTGGTATGTTTATATCTTGAATTGTTGTGAATATCTAAAGTGATAGAATTTTTTTTCCCTTAATAATTCTATACAAAAAATTACATTTGTTTTGCAAATCTATTTTTTGCAATATGCGGGAAGTTAGAAATTTGTTTAAGAGGGATGAAGTAGAAAATGAAGGGCTATGACTAAAGAGATCGGTGATTATAATTTTTGTAGAATAAAAAGAATTGTAAAATTTTAATAGTATTTTAAAGAGTTTTAGCGATATTTTTAGAATCATTTTTTCTCAAATACCAATAAAGTTATTTAATGTGACTTTAATCATATGCTCAGGATTTTTCTGAAGCTAGTATTTGAAGTTTGTGCGATGCACAGTTAATTATATATATAAATTTTATTTTTGTATGTAAAAAATTTAAATTTAAATTTGTGATGTTTTTTATATAATTTTGAAATTTAAAAACTTTTTGATAAGTTTAGAATAGAAAAAGAGAAGGTAAAAGTAAATATTTATTTATTATAAAATGACACGATTAAGTTAAATTTATTGAAAAGATAATTATAATAAGAGATTGAATTGATCACTATAAATTAAATTAAGTTAAAAATTAAAGCATATATCAAAGAAAAAGAAATAAAAGGTTATAATAAATTGTCAATGGAAATGAAGTTCTGATATAGTACATGGGAGATCAATACTTATTTTATTTCTGAAACTTTTGATCTTCTAGTTATATTTTTGTTAATTTAGAAATAGCTATTTTAGCATCTCAATCTGTTGAATTTTTGTTCTAGAAGGGAAAAAAAGAATTGAGAATATATCAATTATGTCATTGTAAATATCATGAAATAAAAATATGGATATATTAGTAATAAAATATTTCTCCATATTTTGAAATACATATTTCTTAAATAAATAAATAAATATGTAGATAAAAAGGGGGGCCCCGGGTGGCCGTGGGACGCGGGGAAACTCTAACATTGTGGGTTCTGGGGAAGGGAATATCTAGACAGTCTTTCCCTTGCTCTTTTGCAAGGAGGCTGATTCGAATTCCAGACCTCTAGGACACAGTGGAGAGACTCCATCGTTGCGCTAAGTCCGCCCTTCAAATAAATAAATATGTAGATATGAATATAAATTGTATAAATTATTTATTTATCCAAAATTAAATGAGAAACACATATTGTTAATAGCTTTCATTGAAGACTATATTTTTTGTATAGCCTTTGAAGTTTTCGTCATCATCCACAGTTAGGATTTTTAATCCATCTAGATCTATAACTCGTGACAAAGCAACATATAATTGTCCATGGGAAAATAATGGCTTTGGAAGATATAATCCAAACTTTATTTATAGTCATAGCAAGACTTGCTTTGAGTGGAAATTGCATCCTTTTCAAAGTTTAGGGCTATCGTGATTTTGGTGATGTGACTGTAATTCTGGGGATCAAAACTTTATTTCCAGCTTTACTTCCTGTTATTATTTTAGCTTCCACTGTCCATTATCCCAACTGCGTAATGATAAATCTTGTTCCATTACACATACCAAGAAATGGATTTACATTTCTTAGTAACATAACAGGTGTCCCTTCTTTTAAATTTGGCTCATGTTTGGAAAATCCAGGAAAGCTCAAGCTGTTAAGGAATTCTATTGGGTATGTTCCTTCTTGCTCAAGTTATTTAAAGATGACTTACATATCCCATCCAAGCTTTTATATGTTCTCACTGAACCACTCAAAATATCAAACATAAAGTCATTCACCTGTTTTGCATCTTCATTAAGTGGTGTTAAAATAGCTCTTTCCTTCGTATATTCTTCATTATATTGCTTTGATCTAAAATGAGGATATGTCGCTTCCACTATTGTTTCAATAGAAGAACTCCATTGCTTGATAAGAAAATTATCAAGAATTTTTATCCACGTTGGAAAATCATCCCCTTCTCTATTAATAGCTTCTACTTTTCCATCACCCATATCTAACAACCATTTATTAAAGTGCTTTATCCTTTGATCAACCTGTGCATTGCTATTCAATTCATTCACTCTCATCCTTTTTGTGAGCAAGAATAACTAACAAAAATCCCATAGGCAAGATCTATTGATACAAAAATTAACAATATCTTGTCTTTTACCTTTAAGGATGACCGGTAATATTTGGCAAAAGTCTCCACCCAAGAGAATTGTTTTTCTACCAAAGGGTTTTTCAGATGAATTAGGATACTTGTACCCAATAATATCTCTCAAGTTTTTGTCCAAAGCCTCAAATGCATATTTTTGCATCATTAGAGCTTCATCCCAAATAATTAGTGATATTTCATTCAACCAGGTTTGTGTTCTGCTTTATTCCACATGTTATATTTTCAAGAATTTCTATAGGAATGTCAAATCGACCATGTGCAATCCTACCCCAGGCAAAACTAATGCAGAAATTCCTACAAAATTTAAATTTTGAATAATTTTTGTTAGAATATCTTACAATCCAAATGCTTAGCGAATGAAAATTTTATTATATATGTTACATATATTAACACTGGTACACTCCAGCTGACTGGACTCGCACGCGGCCTGTTGTCGTGACTACATATGCAGACTTAGGGCCACATTGATGCCTAGAGGCTACCTGGCTGGCTGAGGACACGTGGCATCATGACTCAGACACTCCAGCTGACTGGAATAACATGTGGCCAGCAGACCTGACGACATGTGCTGACTTGGAGCCAGGTGGCTGATGACTGGAACACGCTGCTTACTGGACCAACACGTGGTATGGTGACTGGATGTCAAGTCGCTGACTGTAGGACATTTAGCATGCTGACTCGGCTGTTGCTGCTGACTCGACCAACAGGTGGTGTTCTAATATGGCGATTTTTGCTGATTGGACGGAGTTGTTGTTACATATTTAAAAGTTACCGTTCCTAAAGTGGGACATGTAACTTTTATTATCTTTCTTTGACAGTTAATTTATTTTTTTACTATCTTCATTTCATTATATAAAATTATATATATATATATTAATTTTCTTCTTTTTTAATATTTTAAGTAATAGAGAATGCTACTGGGGAGGAGAACATGCCAGAAAAAATGGAGTGCAATCAAGCAACTCTCCCCATACTTCCTTGCAGAAGCCGTCGGACAGGTAATTCTCCTCTCTTTCTCTCACCGATATGAAATTCCTTCAATCAGTTAACATGTTTGTAATTCGGTTAGATTGGAATTTGGGGCTTAGTGTTTTTAGGTGTTAGCGACTTGAATGTTCGATGTTAGAGAACGGAATTGAATGTTCGAAGGAAGTGGAATTATGGGGAGAAAAATTGGGAAGATACTTGGTTAACCCAAAAAACAGAATGTGATGTCTATGGCAAGTGCGGACGTTTCGGGAGCTGCAACCCGCAAAACTCTCCACTTTATGGCCGTCTGAGAGGTTTTGAGCCAAGGCAAATGGAGAGATGGAGCAGAGGAAATTGGTCTGGAGGATGTGCAAGGAAGACTCAGTTGTAGTGCGAGAGAAATGGTGTTAGAAAGGGAAAACTGGATGGTTTTTTGAAGCTGACTATGGGGAAAATCCCGGATTCTGAGCAGTGGTCTGCTTGTGGGGAAGATGCATGTAGAAGCGAGTGCTTGAAAAACTGCTCCTGCATAGCTTATGGGTATTATAGCGGCAATGGATGCCTTTCTTTGCGCGGGGACTTAATTGACATACAGAAGTTCCCAAAGAACGGTGCAGATATTTATCTCCGTGTTGCATATTCTGAACTGGGTAACACTTGTTCTTCCCATTTCCCTTCCTTTCCACCATTTTCATCCTTATTATAATGAAGTTGATTGATTTTTAGGAGTAAGCGAAAATTAACCCTAAATTTGTTGCACAGCTTCATTGTTGTTCCACACCTTCAATTTTATTGTATACATCAGTAGTTCCTTGCCAGTAACTTAGAACCCATGTTGGCAATATGGCTGGAACTTAACCCTTTTTGAAAATTCCATGTATATCACTCTAAATTTCATGGTTTTACTGTGGCTGCAGTTGACTGGCTTTTGTTCTTACAGATAAAAAGAAGGATTTGACTGGTTATCTCTATTACAGTGATCATAGGAGCAACGGCCATAGCAGTAAGCACCTACATCATATGGAGATGGATGACTAAAAAGAGAGGTAACACATCAATCAGCAGGGGTGAAACGAGAAATTTAAATAAAGAGGTGAAGTACAAAATGCATTTGCAATTATAATTTTAGGGTGCGGACTAATAATTCTGGGGGATTTTTGAAACTTTAAATATAAATTTATTATTATTTTTTAAAATTTCAAGACGCAACTGCTTCCTTACCACCATCATGATAAATATGCAACAAGCATAAAATGCATCACTTACTAACACAACCTTTTATCAGCAATGAAGAGCAGGAAGGTGCTGTTTCCGAATAGAAAGGACGCATTTCTGATTACTACAACTGATAACTTGTTTGAGAGAGCATGAACCATGTCCAACTTCAAGAATTATCGATATTCAAACTTGATATGTTGCAACAGCCACAAACAACTTTGATGAAGCTATTGGGCAAGGTGGTTTTGGCGATGTCTACAGAGTAATGCTGCTAAATATAAGGTCTAACTGCACATTGAAGTTGACCAATGTTTACTGACATGATTTGGTTTTTTTACTTCCAAGGGACAAGAGATAGCAGTGAAGAGGTTGACCAGAGCTTCTCCACAAGGGATAGTGATTTCATTAATGAGGTGATGGTGATTTCCAAACTTCAACACAGGAATCCTGTCAAACTCCTTGGTTGCTGTGCTGAAGGAGAGGAAAAAATGTTGGTCAATGAGTACATGCCTAATTACACTTTGGAGACTTTCATATTTGGTCATATTTCTATTTTCTTTCTCCTTTCTTTAATTGAATCACCCGAAGCTATACAGGGTAATGTTCTTTTTATACTTCCCACTTGTCTAGATCCAAAAAAGCGGGAATGATTGGATTGGAAGAAGCGTTTCACCATTATATAAGGAATTGGCCGAGGCCTCCTATACCTTCACGAGACTCCTGCTTGAAGATTATTCAGATATCTAAATGCAAGTAACATATTATTGAATGAAGATTTAAATCCAAAAGTTTCACACTTTGGTATGGCATGTCTTTTTGGAGGCAATGAAGATCAAACCAACACCAGAAGGGTTGTTGGTACATAATAAGTAATTATTGCCAAATCAAATGCTTTCCTGTCTACCTTTTGAGATATTCTGGTCCATATCATCTTATTGTTTGTTGAACCATGCAACTAAGTTGGAAAATTGCAGTGGCTATATGTCTCCTGAATGTGCAATGGAAGGGCGATTTTCAGAAAAATATGATGTCTTTAGTTTTGGGATTCTTTTACTGGAGATTTTGAGTAGGTGAAAGAGTACTGGCTTTTACAATGAAGATGAAGCACCAAGTCTTCTGGCATTTGTATTGTAAGTGCCTCAAGATAAATCTACCATGTCTTAAAATTTGGTTTATTCTTTTACGAAGAAAAATATTCTCTAATGTTTGCTTTAATGTCTTTCTTCATGCATGGAAACTATGGACAGAAGGATATGCGATCAAGTTGGCCGATTTAACCTTAGAGAGTTCACTTGTCGAAGCAGAGGTTTTGAGATGCATCCATGTGGGTCTATTATGTGTGCAAGAATTTGCAAAAGATCGGCCAACTGTATATGCTCTCCTTTCCATGCTAACCAGTGAAGTTACATGCCTTCCCGCTCACAAGCAACCTGGATTTGTGGAAAGGCAGATTAGGGTTGATACTGAGTCATCTAAAGGTAGTCATACTAGAGGCTCCTTAAAACAATTTAACCATTACTATCAGTGGTGGTTGATAGCCTACTAAGTTTAGCATACCATGTTGGCTGGTTGATTGCCTTAGATTCAAATGGAAATGGCAATTTCTTTTGTTATATGACATTTTCATTTTTATTTACTGTTGTTATTAAAGGAGTAGCCTTTGAATGGTTCATATCATCATAACATATATACATATATATATATATACATATATATATATATATATTTATATATATATTTTAGGCATATCAAAAGTAACCATATTAATATATATTTTTTTTCTTCCAAGCCATATGACTTTAGACAACGGTCTAATCTTTGGCGCTCACCCACCTGATGAATTAAATTTCCCTTTCAGTGGTGGCATGGCAACAGCAAAAGAAAAATGTCAAAAGTTGCTCAGGGTGACTTTATCATAGTTAAGGCAGGTGCGGTAACCACAAAAAAAAAAGAAGATAAATCTGCGATTTGATTCGAAAAATAGACTTTTGAATATAATTGCAAATTTGGTTGTGGACACAATTAAAGAAAGACCGAGCCAAAAAAAAAAAAAAACGCGTTTATGAATATCAACACCAAGAACATGTATATATGCTGCGTTTTAGTTGAAATGTTTCCCTTGTCCTGTGGAGAGAGAGAGAGAGAGAGAGAGATTGAGAGGAACTGGTTCTTTCAGATTCATGCAAGGGTTTTACCAACAACATGATGCTGACATTGAAGATAAATCAGTCGAGAAGATTAAATGGATGGAATACTAGGATTTACCGCTCATATTTTTTTTTTATTTTCTTCTTTTAGATTTAAAATCATTTTGACTATTTTAAAATTACTTAAAATTTAAAGATTTTATTTTTGGTATATATGGACAATAAGATTTAATCAATTACTATAGTATTTCAAAACCACTTTACATTATGTATACCATGTATTAATAAAAAATGGATTTTCATCAAATACATCAATTTTATTAAAAATATATATGACAGAGTTATCACCAATGTAAAAACTTACAGGGGGTAAGTGATAGTTTTCCAATAAATATTGGACTCCACCAGGAATCGACATTAAGTCTAATTCTGTTTACAATAGTGAAATATGAAATCACAAAAAATATTCAAGATAAAATATTATGGTATATACTTTTTGCAGATGATATAGTATTGATAGATGAAACTAGAGAGAGTATTAGTGTTAAATTAGAGTTATGAAGGAACACACTAAAGTTCAAAGGATTTAGATTGAGCAGATCTAAAACGGAGTACATGAAATGCACATTTAGTGATAATCATCAGAATAATAAAAAAACAATTAGATTAGGAGAATATGATTTAACAAAAAGTGAACATTTTAAATATCTTGGATCCATTATCCAAAATAACGGCAATATAGATGTAAATGTAAATCATAGGATTCAAACGAGTTAGATGAGATAGAGAAGAACATCTGGAATTCTTTGCGACGCATGATACCATTCTCTCTTAAAGGAAAGTTTTATAGAATGACAGTAACACCTGTATTACTATATGACACCGAATATTGGGCTATTAAATAAAAACAAGAATAGAAAATGGCTGTAAATGAAATGAGAATGCTAAGATGGATACGTGGTAAAACTAGGAAAGATAGGATTAGAAATGAAGAGATACGCAATAAATTAAGAGTGAATTCAATTGTGAATAAGATGTAAGAGTATTGTTTAAAATGGTTTGGTCATGTGTAAAGAAGATCCAAAGATGCATTGGTTAGGAGAATTGAGAGTTTAAATATAGGAGATCCAATAAAATGACGAGATATGTTATTAAAAACTTGGATGCAACGTATTCGTAAAGATATGATAGATAAGAGGTTAACTAAAGAGATGATTTCGGACATGAACGAATGGTGCAAGAGAATTAAAGAAAGTTAAATTATTACTTTTCGTAGTTTATGTATATTTGAATAATGTGTGAGAGTTTTTTTTTTTAATCATCTTATATTATTTTTCAAATGACTGATTTCAAATTTTAAAATTAAAACTTAGATTGTTGTTGTTGCTGTATATCGCGTATTAATAAAAATTTAAAAAAGATAAATAATATTTAAATTATAATTTTTAAGATTATATACTTTTTCAATTCCCTTCGCCCTCCGAGTAAATTGCTGTCAACTTATGGTGAACGTTTACTGTTATCGCATAATCACTCCTCTTTAACATGCTCAGGTGTCTTTTGTATTTTTATCTTTTTCAAAATGTCCCACAACTAATCATGGTTTAAATATTACGGAACTGCATGACCGAGAAGTATTTGGAACTTTGAGGCCATACATGGTTGGAAAACTCAATTGTCTTGGAAAGTTGCGGAGATCAATCATGCGTAATCTATATTTCCCTTGAATTTGAGTTGCAAAAAGATCCATCGAAAGGTGTGTTGGTGGTATTAACTCGGCATTTCTTGTTCACTCCCTTCTGTTGTTGCCATTCTGTCTGCAGCTACAGTACCGCGTATCCAGAGGCACCATGGCAACCTCAGAACTTATCAGAGACCAAGAGACAATTGCCTCAAGTAATGGTACTTTCGTACTTGGATTCTTCATTCTTTGAGTTTTGGTGTACTAAAATTTGGATAAACCCTCAATTTATCTCCGCATTTAGTATTTTTTTTTTTAATAATTGTGAATTTGCTCATCCTTTTGTTTATAGATGATGGTACCTAGCGAACCCACGCTCAATTAAGCCAAAAAGTCCATATACGGGCCATTCCAACATATACCAATCACCTTTTCTTCCTCATAGTCACCCGCTCGATACCTCAACTGATCAATACTCAACGATCATTACTTAATCTATCGATGTAATATTCATTCTCCTTGAATCACGAAGACAATTTTACAAAAACAGAAAGAGAATATATAATCGTAACCAATAGGGGAAAAAATCTCTATGACGATCTGAACTTTCCATATCGATAAGGTTTTACGACTTTTGAGTATTTTATGCCATTATTCCCCATAATTTTGAGACATTCTCAGGAATAAATAAATAAATAAAAACTAGCCTTTTATCACCTCGTGAACTGACCTCACGCCCAAAAGATATATAATCTCTATATGCCTACCGTCCATGTAAGTTTTCTTGGTCTCACACAGAGCACATAACTAAAACAGACCTTTCTCTTTCTCTACAATCAGTCTATTTTTTCCTTTCGAAAACTGCTTTTCGATTTCCTCCATCGGAGTACCCTCTAGCAGTCTTTTGCAAATCTCATCAGTCAAGATCGTCAGATGATCAAGTACTCCCATTTGAGTTAGTAGAATCATTATCTATAGAACCAAACCCACCTCCAACAGATTGACGTCATTTATGGAAGTAGACTGATTTCTAACCGAAATGCTCTCACTTCCCCCCTTTTTTGAGCATGGCCTTAGCTAAAAGAGTGAGACCTATAATTGGTTTCGATGATGATGATTTGGTGAGAGTTGATACCAACCGAAATGATCCGCTGGTCATCACAGTCAGAATCGGCTCTTATCTCATTAAGACCTATAATTGGTTTCGGACCTTTGTGGACCAAGGAGTAGATTACGACATCCTCTTTTGGGATGCCTTCCAGCAGATGGGTCTCACCCCATTCCATTTTCAACCCTCCGATAGTCCCATCAAAGGGCTCGCTGGCGAATGCATATATCCAGAAAGCGTTATGTCACTCACTATGTCTCCAGGAACACCTTTTCATCACGCCACCACCACAACCACTTTTTACGTGGTGAAGTTTCCATCCTCTTACAACGCCATCTTGGGATGTCCTAGCCTAGACGACCTTGAGACACTACCGAACACTATTCACATGAGAATCAAATTCAGAACACCTTTGGGGATCGCGACTTTCCATAGCGATCCAAATCCATCAGCTATCCCCTTGGCAAGAGAGAAAGAGGAGATCCTAATGGTTAACACTAAGGAACTCAGGGACGACAGTGAGCAATAATCCAAGCCCCAATCCGGAGAGGAGGTAATCGAAGTTCCTATCACAGATACAATCGGCCAAACCGTTCAGATTAATGCCCACTTGCCAGCATCTCTTTAGAAAGCGGTTATAGATTGCCTACGACGTCATTCCAAAGTCTTCGCATGGTCCCCAGAGAACATGTTGAGTATTCACCCATCAGTCATAGTTCACAAATTGACTGTAGACACCAGTTACAAACCTGTCAAGCGAAAAAAAGAGTGTTCGCACTAGAATGTCAGCTTGTGATACAAGAAGAAGTTCGAAAGCTTTTGGCAGTGGGATTCATTCGGGAAGTCGAATACCTTGATTGGTTAGCTAATATGGTTATGGTAAAGAAAGCAAACGGAAAGTGGAAAATGTGAATGGATTTCACTAACCTCAATAAGGTATGCCCAAAAGATAACTATACGCTCCCCAATATCACAAGTTGGTTGATAACTCATTTGACCACCAACTCTTAAGTTTCATGGATATATACTCCAAATACAACCAAATACGTATGGCTCCTGAAGACGAGGCAAAAACCAACTTCATCATGGAATTCGGTACTTATTGCTACAGGGTTATGCCATTCAATCTCAAGAGTGCAAGGGTAACATTCCAATGATTGGTCAATAAGGTCTTCAGTAAGTACTTGGTAGAAACACGTAGGTCTATGTCGATGATATACTTGTCAAAAGCACTGATCCTGACGACCACATTGTCGATTTGAAAGAAACATTCCGGACACTAGAACAATATAGCATGAGACAAAACCCCACGAAGTGCACTTTTAAAATTATGTTAGTAAAGTTCCTAGACTTCATGATCACCAACCAAGGGATCGAGGCAAATTCAGAGAAAATCTAAACCATACTCGATATGGCACTGCCCAGGACAATAAAAGATATGCAGCATCTCACCGACAGAATCGCTACCCTCAACCGATTCATGACAGAAGTGGGGGAGAAGTACAAACCATTTTAAAATGCTCTGGAGAAGAAACTCCATCTCTACCTCTCCTTTTCTAAACAAACACTTTGCTCTATCCTTATGAGACAGGAATCCTGTCACGCCCCGACCTACACCCGAGCCGGGCACGCGACCAGCCTGCCGCGGCACCTCGATGCACGGGCACCACGTCCCGCACATCGAAGCACCGTAAGGCTGTCGACATTCACAAAATCCAGGTTTCCAAATCACAGAGATCCCCAAAAAATAAAAATAATACATGTATGCCTCAATGCAAATTAAAACAAGTGAGAGTTAACCTTATACGGACAAGAAGAATTATAAATAAAGTCATCCTAATTTAAACAAATACAATGATCATCCTAACTTCCTCAAAATGATACAATAACCTCAATACATAGCGGAATAGCGGGTAGTCATACCCCGGCCCAGTAGTCTCCAAAGAATGTCCAATACAATAATGCGCACAAATCTCTCGACGAGTCTACACTGTAGGAGGGGAATGTGAGGGGTGAGTACCGTAGAGAGGGGGGTTGGTACTCAGCAAGTCGGGGGGATGACATGCTACAATTAATTTTTGGGTGAATTAGGAGTATCAAAATTATATCCCAATAAATCCATGGTATGCAAAATATTATGACATCTCAATAAATCATTCACGGCATACGTATCAAATCAAATATGCATCCATTATGCATGTCCGTCATATCATGTAGAGCCGGCCAAAAATATCCCGGCAAAGGCCAACCATGGCCAAGGACGGGCAATGTTGGGGGTTTTCACGGTGCAAGTAATAAAATAAGGCTCTCCACCCCAACGTTGGCCACAGACTACTCCAACTAGCCTGTATATATATATCGCACACGTATCAAGGATCAAGCGTGTATGGAAACCCGCCGGTGCTAGACCTACCAAGGTCCTCCCCGAAGTGGTTCAACCGACGACTGTCCGTACAATATGTATGACAATCTGGCGGATACCCCCTGCAGAGGCGTATCCGGGCACAACAGGTGCCTCTACCAAATGTCCTTCGTAGCTACGGAATGCCATAGGAAGCATATCATCATCATCACAATATCCACAGGGGCATCCAACCCAAATCACATATCTCAAGCCAAATCTCAAGCCATAACATGTCAAAATCATGTGCCAATATGCAATGGAAGCATAAAATTTTGTGGATATATCAAAGTGTGGCACAATCATCAAGCGTCAAAATCATGGATGCATATCGATATAAATAAGTTGGGACACTCCATATATCACAAAACATTTTCATAAATCCAGGAAAATAGGTCAATCATACCATTTTAAATCATGCATTTGAAAGCTTTTTAAAACACAGTATCAATTAAAAGTAGATGTCAAGTCCCACTCACAGTTAGGGGAGGATAATACACTCCCCAATATCTCCACAAAGTGTAAATCAAGTGCTCCCTCCGTTCAACTCAAATAACTCTTAGGGAGACAAACAGTCTGCAGATTTTTTAACCTGCGCAGTCATACTATAACTTTGGCTATACTAGTCCAAATCAGATGATTCTTATCTCATTTTAAAGCTAAGAGATAGCACTATAACTTTCATTTTGCACACTTCCTCAGATTCAAAT
Organism: Dillenia turbinata; assembly: GCA_037126225.1. Lineage (NCBI taxonomy): Eukaryota > Viridiplantae > Streptophyta > Magnoliopsida > Dilleniales > Dilleniaceae > Dillenia > Dillenia turbinata. The sequence goes on from JBAMMX010000017.1 coordinate 15,134,813, forward strand.
CACAGAATTCCCGGTAAGCCTAATTTTATTACTGTCATATTTAAGTTTTGGATTCTGTCCAGTTTTTGTGCAGAAGCCATAACTTTCGTTCTACTCACCAAAGTCTAATGAAATTTTAAAATGTTATAGCTAAGATGTAGATCTACAACTTTCGTGTTTTGAGTTTTATCCAAATATGCCTGGAAGGGGTTCAACAAAATTCATGAACAAGACTGATACGTTTTAGTGAAACATAAAGTTTCTGTCAACACAGTTTTAAGGAAAATTGTATAACTTTCAATTTACTTGTGCGAAATGGCTGAAATTTTTATATGTTATAGGAAAGAAGTATATCTATAACTTTTATGTTTTGTGTTTCTTCAAACTAAGACTGGAGAGGGGTCATTTTTACTCACTACTGTCAAGGTTCGGAACTGGACACTTCTATATCGAGTTTCAGGAAAAGTGCCATAACTTTTGGCACAGGCATCTGATTTTGGTGATTCTTATCTCGTTGGAAAGATAATACTTTGATCTACAATTCATATAACTAACACATTTTCAAATTCGGGCTCTAAGATGTCTTAAAACAGAGATGAAATCACGGACAGAAATAAAATTTAAAGTGAGACAGGATAAAATTTCTTACCTCAATTTCTTGGTCTTCCTCTCTTGCTTCTCTCCTTGTTCTCACGAATTTGGAAGAATGAACAAACATTCTAAGGCCTTCTTCTTTTATTATTGTGTTAATAACTCACCACCCTAGGATCAAATCTCTAATTAATCTAAACCATAGGATCATTTTGACTATTGCATGTGTTCTCATTGGTTTTCATGTGCATGTGTTCTTATTGGCCCACCTTGCCTTTCTCATCTCCATTTGGCCAACACTTGTCCTCCTCACTATAACACTTGTTCAATACAAGAATACACTTGTCACATTTCATTTAAGTTTTGTTAATTGCTAACAAGTCCTTTGACTTATAAAAATTCTAATTTGACCCCTAAAATTTTCATAATTACACACTATGCCCAAAATCTTATATTAGACCTAATTAAATTTATTTATTGTGAAATTAAGGTTTTGAATCTCTTTGAGTCAAAATTGATCCGATTTGTATTTTATCGTCAAATATCTAAGGTTGATTTATCGAAAAAATTTTCTTAGTGAAAATTTATGAATATAGTAGTAAAAACATCATATATATATATATATATATATGAAATGGAATTTACTATAGAATACACCGAGAGTCGGTGTTACATTTTCCTAACCCCCTAAAAACAAGTTTCGTCCCCGAAACTAAAAGAAAACCATATAGGAAAAGGAAAATTACTTAGTAAATAGATGAGGGTACTGTCCCCTCATAGTCTCCTCGGGCTCCCAAGTTTCCTCCTCGACCTGGTCGCTACGCCACAAAATGCGTACCAATGAAACATCTTTGCTTCGCAGTCTACGGATCTGCTGGTCAAGGACTGCTACAGGCTGTATAGGTAAACTCAGGTCCTCCCGTAGCTCAACTGGTGGAGGTTCTAAAACATGAGAAGGGTCAGGCATATATCTCCTAAGCACCGAGACATGGAACACATCGTGAATACGTGCCAACTCTTCTGGCAGCTCCAATCTGTATGCCACACTTCCGATCCTCTCCAGAATACGGAAGGGCCCAATATATTTGGGGCTCAGCTTGCCCCGCTGTCTGAAACGGATCACCCCTTTCCCGGGTGAGATCCTCAAGAAAACCATGTCTCCCTTCTGAAATTCCAGTGGTCGCCGCCTACGGTCTGCATATGCCTTCTGTCGATCCTGGGCGGCTCTCATCCTCTGTCGGATAATCCTGACCTTCTCCCTCGTCTCCTCAACAAGCTCCACACTGCTGAGGTGCTTTTCACCGACTTCGTCCCAGCATAAAGGTGTACGGCATTGCCTCCCATACAATGCCTCGTATGGAGGCATCCCAATACTTGCTTGGTAGCTGTTATTATATGCAAACTCTACAAGTGGTAAATGCCGATCCCAGCTACCATGAAAGTCAATAACACAAGCCCGAAGCATATCCTCAAGTGTCTGAATCGTACGCTCTGACTGGCCATCTGTCTGAGGATGATAGGCTGTGCTAAAGTTCAGTCTAGTACCCAATGCCTCCTGCAAACTGGGCCAGAACCTAGACGTGAACCTAGGGTCCCTGTCTGAAACAATCGACACAGGCACCCCGTGAAGTCGTACTATGGTGTCCATATAGAGACGTGCCAGCACCTCCAAGGAGTAGTCACCACGGATGGGGATAAAGTGTGCAGATTTGGTGAGTCGATCGACAATCACCCAAATCGCATCATGCTGCGTGGATGTCCTCGGTAACCCCATCACAAAATCCATGGTAATATGTTCCCACTTCCACTCAGGAATGGGAAGCGGCTGTAAAATACCTGCTGGTCTCTGGTGCTCAGCCTTCACCTGCTGGCACACCAAGCACCGTGCTACAAACTCTGCTATCTCCCGCTTCATGCCCGACCACCAATAACTGCCTCTAATGGTGCGATACATCTTTGTACCCCCGGGATGCATAGCATAAGCCGAAGAGTGTGCCTCCTCAAGGATAGCACGTCGAAGCTCAACATCAGCTGGAATACACACTCTGTCTCTGAACACCACGAGTCCATCAGCACGGACTCGAAAATCCCCGCCCTCTCCGCGGCGGATCCGATCGTGAATAGTCTGGAGCTCTGTCCGTACCCTGAAGCTCTCTGATGCGGTCAAGTAGTGTAGGCCGTACCTCAAATCTAGCTAGCAGTGTGCCCTGCTCATCGTTGGCCAAGCTGACTCCCAAAGCTCGGACTCCTACCAAGCAGGAGATGTAGGCTCTCTCTGCTGCCTGAGAAGTGGTAGAAGAAGATGACTTCCGGCTCAAGGCATCCGCTACTACATTTGCCTTACCTGGATGGTAGTCAATAACCAAGTCGTAGTCTTTCAGCAGCTCTAACCATCTCCTCTGTCTTAGGTTTAGCTCTCTCTGAGTAAATAAATACTTCAAGCTCTTATGGTCTGTGAAGACCCTGCAGGTAACTCCATATAAGTAATGCCGCCATATCCTCAGTGCGAAGACTATGGCTGCAAGCTCAAGATCGTGAGTCGGGTAGTTCGCCTCATGCTTCTTCAACTGTCTCGAAGCATAAGCGATCACCCGTCCATCCTGCATCAATACGCAACCCAGCCCCTGCCGGCTGGCATCACTGTACACAACATACTCCCTGTTGCTTGTAGGGAGAGCCAAGATAGGTGCTGATGTCAGTCGCTGTTTGAGTTCCTGAAAACTCGCCTCACAGCGATCATCCCAACAGAACTTGACGTCTTTCTTCGTCAATCGAGAGAGTGGAGCAGCAATCCTCGAGAAACCCTCTACAAATCGTCTATAATAACCAGCAAGTCCAAGAAAACTCCGAACCTCGAACGGTCCGTGGCACGCTCCCACCTCAATATGGCCTCTACTTTCTGCGGATCAACAAAAATCCCCTCCGCAGAAACAACGTGGCCCAGAAATCCAATTTCCCTTAGCCAAAATTCACACTTGGTGAATTTGACATATAACTGCTTCTCACGGAGAGTCTGTAAAACCACCCTCAGGTGCTGTTCATGCTCCTCATCACTCCGTGAATATACCAGAATGTCATCAATAAATACGATGACGAACCGATCCAGGTAGTCGTGGAAGACCCGGTTCATTAAATCCATAAAAGTCGCTGGAGCATTAGTCAACCCAAACGGCATCACTAAAAATTCAAAGTGACCATAGCGAGTGCGGAATGCAGTCTTGGGCACGTCCTCGGCCCGAATCCGTAACTGGTGATAACTAGACCGTAAATCGATCTTCGAAAAGACCCGTGCACCCTGAAGCTGGTCAAATAGGTCATCAATACGTGGCAGAGGATACCGGTTCTTGATGGTCACCTTATTCAACTGTCGGTAATCCACGCACAGTCGTAGGGTACCGTCCTTCTTCTTTACAAACAACACTGGAGCACCCCAAGGTGAAGTGCTCGAACGGATAAAACCCTTGTCCAGTAGTTCCTGTAGCTGGACCTTGAGCTCTCTCAGCTCAGCTGGCGCCATTCTGTATGGCGGAATAGATATAGGAGCGGTTCCCGGAGCTATGTCGATCTCAAAGTCAAACTCCCGAGCCGGTGGAAGGCCGGGTAGCTCCTCAGGGAAAACATCCGCAAACTCCTGTACTACAGGGACATCCTCATTCCTCGGTTCCTTCACAGTAGTATTCACAACATGGGCCAAGTACGCCGTGCAGCCTCGGCATATTAACCTCCTGGCCTCCATCACCGAAATAACACAGCGAGACAATACTCTCCTCTTGCCAGAAAACCTCAAAGCAAGTCCCTCCGATCTCCGGAACTCAACCTCCTTAGTGAAACAATCAACGGAGGCTCTGTGTCTGCTCAGCCAATCCATGCCAAGGATGACATCAATATCGATCAAGTCCAAAGGGATCAAATCTGCCTCAAGTACGGTGTTTCCAATCATGACCTCTATCCCTCTATAAACTGAATCTCTCAAGAGCTGTTCACCGAGAGGTGTGAAAACCAATATCTCCTCTCCAAGTGGCGTCAAAGGCTTACCCATCAGGTGGGCAAAGGACGCTCTCACATACGAGTAGTTCGACCCGGTGTCAATAAGGACACGGGCGTCGACTCCATAAATCTTCATAGTTCCTAAATGTGGGGAAAATAAAGAGATCAATTTAGATAAAGGTGGAAATAGATGCTCATCATATATATCTCAAAAGTAGGTACAACCAACATAGTCAAGCCTCTAAGGCTTTGGCTTATGATGAGTCTCAAAATAAAAGTACAGGGGAAATCTCTAAGGGTGTGAGTCAGAAGGGGGAGTACCAATAATGACATCGGGGTTCGTCTGCGCATCCTCCTGCGTCATCGCGTACACTCGGGCCTGAGCCCTCGGCCGCCGCGATGGTCCCGGTGCCATACTACTCCCAGCTATTGCTCGTGGGGCTATAGGGCTAGAGTGTGCTGGTGCTTCCTGTTGTCCCCCTCGTGGAGCACTCGACTGAATAGAAACTGCCTGACCTCCTGCTCCAAGATCAGGGCACTGGCTCTTGATGTGCCCCGGTCTCCCACACTGGAAGCAAATCACTGTCACCCCACAAGCTCCGAAGGGGTGATGTCTGCCACATCGACGACAAAAAGGGTGTCGTCGGGCTGTAGTCTGAGTGGAGGCACTCGGGGCTGGTGCTCTAAACCCCTGGGACTGCGATCCCTGCCTCTGAGAAGGGTCTCCGCGAAACCCTGAGGTCCTCCCCTTCTTCGAACTCTGGCCCTCAGAAAACTCATGCCTCTTCCTCCTCTGCTCCCTGCTCTCTCTCTGTCTTCCCTCAGCATGGACGATCTCCTCAGCCCGGAGTGCTGAGTCTACTATCTCTGGAAATGAGAAGTTAGGGGTCACCGTCATATACCTCCGGATGTTCAAGTTGAGGCCATCCTCAAACTTGAACCTCAACTGACTGGGTGTGGCTAGGTCCGGAACAAAAGCGGCCAGTCTCCTCAACTCGGCCTCATACTCGGTCACAGTCCGAGTCCCCTGCCGCAGGTGGTGGAACTCCGTCCTCTTCCTATTCTGCTGGAACGCTGAAAAATATCTGCGGTTGAACTCCCGCAGAAAGTCCTCCCAACTCCTGGGCTCCGCTGCATCATCACAAACTGCCTCCCACCATGAGAGGGCATCTCCATCCAATAATCTCTCGGCCACTCGCAATCTGAACTCCTCACTCAGGCCAAGGTCTGTCAATACTCGGCGGGTGCGGTTGATCCAGTGCTTCGCAGCAGTAGAATCACCAACCCCAGAGAACTCGGTACAGCCTAGCTGTCTCGCCTCCTTTACGAGCTGGGTGAGCTCGTGAATCCGTCTCAACGTCGAAGAAGTATCGTCGCTGGGTCTAGAAACTGCAGATGGACCGACAACCGGTGAAGGCTCCGGTGCGACTGGTCGGGGCACAGCCATAAGGGTTGGCACGGCCATCGATGGTGGTGGGGGTGGTGGCATCTGAATGCCGTGGGCAGCGTACCACTCGAACACCTGTCGGTAGGCATCCAATGGTGGCGGTGGTGGTAGATCTGCGGCCGTGGTGGCCGGTGGTGTAGGCACTGAAGGAGAACCGTGTGAGGAAGACACGTCCTCTGGTACACTGGGGGGCTCAATAGGTAAGAAGTGGGTACCTCGCCTAGTCGTCATACTTCTGCGAAGAAAAAGGCACTAATCAGGCAGATATACAAGAATTAGGGTTAGTTATGGAATAACTAACCCCCTAAAAGAAATCAACTTGGCATCGGAACCAATGGATAAGGTATACTAGGTTAGATACGACCCGTATCTAACCCCCTAAAAATGGATGAACCCATATGCCTATGACCATGTACTAGGATTTCATGACTGTACTGTAACTCTCACATACATTGAGGACTTTCAAAATCAGATTTACTTGGGGATATTTTCGAAATCAGTTTCTCACACTTAGCTCTAACCAAGAGCTCTGATATCAACCGAGGCCTGTCACGCCCCGACCCACACCCGAGCCGGGCACGCGACCAGCCCGCCACGGCACCTCGATGCACGGGCACCACGTCCCGCACATCGAAGCACCGTAAGGCTGTCGACATTCAAAAAATCCAGGTTTCCAAATCACATAGATCCCCAAAAAATAAAAATAATACATGTATGCCTCAATGCAAATTAAAACAAGTGAGAGTTAACCTTATACGGACAAGAAGAATTATAAATAAAGTCATCCCAATTTAAACAAATACAATGGTCATCCTAACTTCCTCAAAATGATACAATAACCTCAATACATAGCGGAATAGCGGGTAGTCATACCCCGGCCCAGTAGTCTCCAAAGAATGTCCAATACAATAATGCGCACAAATCTCTCAGTCTGAGTCTACACCTGTAGGAGGGGAATGTGAGGGGTGAGTACCGTAGAGAGGGGGGGTTGGTACTCAGCAAGTCGGGGGGATGACATGCTACAATTAATTTTTGGGTGAATTAGGAGTGTCAAAATTATGTCCCAATAAATCCATGGTATGCAAAATATTATGACATCTCAATAAATCATTCATGGCATACGTATCAAATCAAATATGCATCCATTATGCATGTCCGTCATATCATGTAGAGCCGGCCAAAAATATCCCGGCAAAGGCCAACCATGGCCAAGGACGGGCAACGTTGGGGGTTTTCACGGTGCAAGTAATAAAATAAGGCTCTCCACCCCAACGTTGGCCACAGACTACTCCAACTAGCCTGTATATATATATCGCACACGTATCAAGGATCAAGCGTGTATGGAAACCCGCCGGTGCTAGACCTACCAAGGTCCTCCCCGAAGTGGTTCAACCGACGACTGTCCGCACAATATGTATGACAATCTGGCGGATACCCCCTGCAGAGGCGTATCCGGGCACAACAGGTGCCTCTACCAAATGTCCTTCGTAGCTACGGAATGCCATAGGAAGCATATCATCATCATCACAATATCCACAGGGGCATCCAACCCAAATCACATATCTCAAGCCAAATCTCAAGCCATAACATGTCAAAATCATGTGCCAATATGCAATGGAAGCATAAAATTTTGTGGATATATCAAAGTGTGGCACAATCATCAAGCGTCAAAATCATGGATGCATATCGATATAAATAAGTTGGGACACTCCATATATCACAAAACATTTTCATAAATCCAGGAAAATAGGTCAATCATACCATTTTAAATCATGCATTTGAAAGCTTTTTAAAACACGGTATCAATTAAAAGTAGATGTCAAGTCCCACTCACAGTTAGGGGAGGATAATACACTCCCCAATATCTCCACAAAGTGTAAATCAAGTGCTCCCTCCGTTCAACTCAAATAACTCTTAGGGAGACAAACAGTCTGCAGATTTTTTAACCTGCGCAGTCATACTATAACTTTGGCTATACTAGTCCAAATCAGATGATTCGTATCTCATTTTAAAGCTAAGAGATAGCACTATAACTTTCATTTTGCACACTTCCTCAGATTCAAATCACAGAATTCCCGGTAAGCCTAATTTTATTACTGTCATATTTAAGTTTTGGATTCTGTCCAGTTTTTGTGCAGAAGCCATAACTTTCGTTCTACTCACCAAAGTCTAATGAAATTTTAAAATGTTATAGCTAAGATGTAGATCTACAACTTTCGTGTTTTGAGTTTTATCCAAATATGCCTGGAAGGGGTTCAACAAAATTCATGAACAAGACTGATACGTTTTAGTGAAACATAAAGTTTCTGTCAACACAGTTTTAAGGAAAATTGTATAACTTTCAATTTACTCGTGCGAAATGGCTGAAATTTTTATATGTTATAGGCAAGAAGTATATCTATAACTTTTATGTTTTGTGTTTCTTCAAACTAAGACTGGAGAGGGGTCGTTTTTACTCACTACTGTCAAGGTTCGAAACTGGACACTTCTATGTCGAGTTTCAGGAAAAGTGCCATAACTTTTGGCACAGGCATCTGATTTTGGTGATTCTTATCTCGTTGGAAAGATAATACTTTGATCTACAATTCATATAACTAACACATTTTCAAATTCTGGCTCTAAGATGTCTTAAAACAGAGATGAAATCACGGACAGAAATAAAATTTAAAGTGAGACAGGATAAAATTTCTTACCTCACTTTCTTGGTCTTCCTCTCTTGCTTCTCTCCTTGTTCTCACGAATTTGGAAGAATGAACAAGCATTCTAAGGCCTTCTTCTTTTATTATTGTGTTAATAACTCACCACCCTAGGATCAAATCTCTAATTAATCTAAACCATAGGATCATTTTGACTATTGCATGTGTTCTCATTGGTTTTCATGTGCATGTGTTCTTATTGGCCCACCTTGCCTTTCTCATCTCCATTTGGCCAACACTTGTCCTCCTCACTATAACACTTGTTCAATACAAGAATACACTTGTCACATTTCATTTAAGTTTTGTTAATTGCTAACAAGTCCTTTGACTTATAAAAATTCTAATTTGACCCCTAAAATTTTCATAATTACACACTATGCCCAAAATCTTATATTAGACCTAATTAAATTTATTTATTGTGAAATTAAGGTTTTGAATCTCTTTGAGTCAAAATTGATCCGATTTGTATTTTATCGTCAAATATCTAAGGTTGATTTATCGAAAAAATTTTCTTAGTGAAAATTTATGAATATAGTAGTAAAAACATCATATATATATATATATATGAAATGGAATTCACTATAGAATACACCGAGAGTCGGTGTTACAAATCCACTGCACAGAAGCTAGTATACTACGTTGGTCAAATACTGTATGAGTTGGAGGTCAATTACCGACCCATCAAGAAGATAGCCTTCGCGCTGGTCCTTACCGCAAGATGCCTCCGATAGTACTTCTAGGCCCATACTACTATGGTGCTGACCAACTGGCCACTAAAACAAATCTTACAGAAGATGAGCACTTCAGATTAGCTCATCAAGTAGAGGATTGAACTAGGTGAGTTCGACATCTAATACCAACCGAGATCGACCGTTAAGGGTCAAGCCCTCGCTGACTTTCTTCTCGAGTGCACATTGCCAACGACTACCGATCAATTCCCTACAGATGACCAAAAGGAGTGCTTATTGCCCGAATGGACTCTCCATGTGGACGAGTCGTATAATTCATTAGGCAGCGAAACCGGACTTATCTTAGTTAGGCCTAACGATTTCAAGGTCGAATATACTATTTGTTTTGACTTTCGAGATACCAACAATCAGGCAGAGTATGAAATCCTTCTAATCGGGCTGCGGATCGTAGCATTATTGGGAGCCCAGAACATACGAGTTTTTACCGACAGTCAACTAGTTATCAAACGGGTCAAGGGGGTCTATGAGATTAAGGAACTGACAATGGCGAATATCTCTCCAAGATACGCCAAGCTGTAGACAATTTCGACAAGCTAGACATACAACAAATCTCTTAATCCAAAAACGCACGAGCCGACATACTCTCGAAGTTAGCCAGCTTTGATTTAATAACGACCAATCACATCGTATATATAGAAAACCTGTCATACTCTAGTATCGAAGAGCCTGAATAGGTCCTAACGACAGACAGCTTGCAAAGTTGGAAAGATTCCATCGAAACCTACCTAAAGTATGGGCAACTACCGAGCTCTCCCATCGAAGCTATCAAGACGAGGCGCAAGGTCGCCCATTATGCTATTATTGATAGCAGTCTCTACAAGAAGTCCTATATACACCCTACTAAAGTGTTTAATGCCCGAAGAAGCGAGCTACATCTTCCAAGAAATCCACGAGAGAATATGTAGCAATCACTTAGGTGCTTGAAATCTAGAGAATAAAACCCTTTGACAAGGGTATTACTGGCCAACTATGAAAGTCGATGCAGACGACTTTGTCAAAAGATGCGACAAGTGCCAATGCTTCTCGTCGATGCCACACCTTCCTACTACCGAGTTCAGCCCGATAACCAGTCCATGGCCATTCGCTCAGTAAGGAATAGACATCGTGGGACCATTCCCGCTAGCAATCGGATAACGCAAGTTCTTGGTCGTAGTCATTGACTACTTTACCAAGTGGGTCGAAGCTAAACTGCTAGCTCAAATCACTACCGGCAAAGTACAGTAATTCATGTAGGCATCCATCATCATCAGATTCGGTATACTCTGTGTTCTAATCATAGACAATAATAAACAATTCGATAATACAAGTTTCCGAGACTTCTACAATAGGCTGGAAATCCAGCACCATTTTACTTCCGTTGCCTACCCGCAAGCCAACGGCCTCACTAAGATGACCAACTGAACGATCCTACAAGGTCTGAAGGTCGCACTAGATGAAGTCAAGAGTTGTTGGGTAGACGGCTAAGAGTAGACCAATACGCAGAATGGCAGAATGAATCCGTACGATGTGAACAACTAGACTTACTCCCCAAGCTAAGGGAAACTACATCCATCCAAATGGCAGCCTACCAACAATAGACGGCCAAGTATTACGACAGACGGGTCAGAATCAAGACATTTAAACCAGGTAGCCTAGTGTTCAGGAAAGTGGAAGCCACTAGCCGATCTGAACCAGGGGCAATCTAGCACCTAATTAGGAAGGCTCCAATAGGATATGATCAGAAATTTGCCTAAGCACTTATCACCTAGACAACTCACCCGTACCCAGAACGTGGAAGTCTAAAAATCTGCACATCTACTGCCAGTGAGGGCCAGCGCCCTACCAGACAAACAAGCTTCATCCCACATGAAATTTGACAATCAGGTAAAACCCCTACGATCCTCTATTCTGCTATGCTAACCTATTGATTTGCTCTCGTGCGTTTCAAGACCTACCGATGGGGATTTATCTTCTCGAACGGGCATTTGTTGTCCTATCATATCGTTGGGATCTATCTCTCTGAATGGGCTTATGTCATTTTATCCTATCATAGGGATCTATCTCCCGGAATGTGTTTATATCGCCCTATCCTATCATTGAGATCTATCTTCCCGAATGAGTTTATGTTGTCTTATTCTATCATTGGGATCTATTTTCACAAATGAGTCTATGTCACTTTGTCCTATTGTTGAGATATATCTCCCTGAATTGATCTACGTCACCCTATCCAGTCGTTAGGGATCTATCTCTCCGAACGAGCAAGTGTTGGCCTGCCTATTAAACGAACTCACTCTCTCAGTCCCAGATTACAAGGACGATGTTGTCCCGTACCTAGCAGGAGGAAAGCCAGCTGTTTACAAAATTCTTTATTAACCTGACTCTATCGATCGCATCGATCACTCAATGGATTAGTATTTAACACATAATGATAGGGTGCTAACACGATAAGATGGTCATTCAAAAGTGAGATCAACCGATGAGTAACAAAAAATCTTCTCTTATTTCTAAATAACAAGTACATATCAGAGTACACAGTTGGATACAAGGAAAAAGGAAATTACACAAGTCCTTGAGACGGACAGAACTATATCGAAAATATGACATAAAGACTCTATGCTAGGAAGCCGACTGGATGCAAGATGAAGATTGATAAGAAACTCCACGGCTCATTGGCATTGCCTAATTGAGACAAGAAGACTATAGAAATGTCCCAAAGCAATGGTATTGAGAAGGGTAAAAACTACTAATCCTTTCCGGCAGAAGCAGGAAAGGACTTTGAAAAGGTAGGAGATAGCCAAAAAGAAATTGTGAGAATACATCAGGTTTTAAACCCTCTGTCATGCCCAGTCTCTCACCACCTCCCGACTCCTCCTATCACTCGACCTGGCTAAGCACCAAAGAGTATGACAAACAACCCCTACTATACCTATCGATTGAATGATGATTCCAACTTTAAAAAGAGAGCTTACTCTAAGGAGTATCTCATCCTCCTCAAGGTTAAGAACTCTGATGAAAGATCTGACAGACTCCACCCTGACGTTTAGATACCAGGCGACATGATAAGACCTCATGTCAGCAGCCCCCCTTTTGATAGAACCTCGCATCGACAGAAGTCTTTTAAACTGCCAAATGTTGTAGCTCAAAGCCCATCATCCAGCAACCTCATAGAAGAACAGACTGTCGATAGAAGGGTTTCACATAATCAAAAATACAAAATCTCTTTGAGGCTCTACCAAGTCATACGACCCTTATTTATAGCCATAGAAGCGAGATCTTCGCAAATCTTGAACAGACAAAATGACTCAATGAAAAGCGTGCACAATAAATGAAGAGCTTCGACTCCTTTAACTTCCTACTCGACATTCAATCCAAAGTCATTTATGCGGGAGTTAAGTGCATTTACGCCTTTATGACAACCCAAGTAACCACTTTTTTAGCTTACTCCTTGCATTTCTCCTTCAGAAGTAACATAAGGAGTAGGGGCAAATGATGGTATCAACCCAAACCATGTGGAGCTCGCAATCAATTAAACCCAAAAGCCCATACACGAGCCATTCTAGCGCATACCGATCACCTCTTCTACCTGATAGTCAACCGCTCGATACCTCAATTGATCGGTGCTCGACGATCGTTACTTAATCTATTGATGTAATGCTCACTCACTTTGAATCACGGAGGCAATCTTACGAAAATAGAAATAAAATATACAATTGTAGTTGATAAGGGAAGGAATCTCTATAATGATCTGGACTTTCCATATCGATAAGGTTTTACGATTTTTAAGTATTTTACACTATGATTTTCTGAAATCTTAGGACATTCTCAGAAGAAAACTAGGGTAAGGTTTTATCACCCCGTGAACATACAACTCTTACTCCCAAAAGATATATAATCTCTATATACCTACCACCTAGATAAGTTCTCTTGGCTTCACATAGAGCACACCACTAAAACATAGTTTTTTCTCTCTCTATAATCAATCTTTTCTTTTATTTCAAAAACTGCTATCTGATTTGAGTATCGAAACCTCCTCCGTTAGAGCACTCTCCGGCGATTTTTGGCAAATCTCATCGGTCGAGATTGTAAGGTGATGAAGTCCTTCTGTTCAAGTTAGTGAAGTCATTATCTATAGAGTCAAATCTACCTCCAACAGTAAACATAATCTATTCAACCAAATTAAGTAATGTTTTTTTTTCCTTTTTACTTTATAAGGAGAGTAATGCCCTAAAAAGGAAATGAGATCGAACTCAAATCTTTTGGTCAATGGGGATATTTTGGGGGGATTATTGTAGAAGTCATTGAGTGCCCAAAATGGAGGTGATTCTTCTAATTCTTCTATATCCATTGATTGTACAAGTGAAATTCAATCCTAATTTAGTATTTTGAATTCTTTTAAATAATATTAGTTGAATAATTGATGTTTGATCTTCGTTTAATATGCTAATGCTTTTTTTCTTTAAAATAATTCTAAAATAATTATCAAATGCACCTCCTAAATCATGTTCTAAAGGAACTTATCTTGACCATGATTTTTGTTTGACTAGTGGATAATTTTATTCTTTTTTTTTTATTTGATCAATCAATATTTGAAATCATATTTCGATTAATGCGGCTCGAGTTACTGTCGAACTCTCTTTAGGGGACTCTCTTTAGGTGAATTTCATTCTCAATGACTGATGTTCATCAATTTGGCCAGAAGAGTTTAAAATCAAAAAGCATTTTTTTAAGAAAAATAAAAATTCATTTTATTTTCTACAAAAATTCTTAAATAACCAATTATTCAAAGTCTTTTCTTTTTTTTCTTTTTTGGAATATTTTTGCAAGCTACTTCGAGTTTATAAAAATATGAAAAGAGTGTAAAAGGTTTGAAAGTTTATAGATACATATAGAAATCTTTTTACAACATTGCTTTCATTTGTCTGTATAAAAGATTTATCGCAATGGATGATTCAATTTTAAAGAGCTGTGTGGTGTGTCTATATATATATATATAATGGATAAATACATTAAATAAATTTGGTATGTGAATTTAAAATTATTTTAATATAATTCTCGAGAATAGTGTTTTGGACATTGTCTAAGTGAACATTTTTTTATGGTAATTAGAGAATTTCTCATTTTTTTAAAAAGCAAAAATACATGTTTACAAAATTGAGTGAAATTTATTTTATCTTTTAAAAAAAGGAAAATATATCTTTTGCATAAAAAGATTTAAAAGCATTTATTTTATTTTTGTCAAATGTTTCACTTTACTTGAGTGAAATTTCAAACGCCGGGTTACTTATTATTTTTCTTTTTACAAAATTGTAACAGTAGATCATTAAAAAAATAATTTCTTAGAAATCTCTTTGAAAGTTATAAATAGAATAATTTTAAATAAATTAAAAATTTTTTATTATAAAAGAAGACATCAACTAGAAAATGAGATGATGAAGAACTCATAAATTTGATTTAATTTGGGAGAAAATTTTGTATCACATTTTCCTTTATCTCTGAAGGATTACAGAGGTGCTGTATATATACAAAATACATAGTAATTAGAGAGTGACAAGTGTCCAAAATACAGAATATTCTATAACTAATTTGTGCATTTTTGCGTATTGGAAGAGTATGCAGTGCTGTTATAACAATTAAGGAAGATTCAAACATGTGAAGGCTATCATCAAGCATTATTCTCTTGAGCCCATTTTTGCAATATGACTCATTACTCTCACAGCTACTTCAGTAATATTCTGTAATATTTCATCATCCTCCCCTTAAGTTGGAACTTGGTGGTAATCTACCAAACCTAACTTGGAAACCAATATACTGAACTGAAGAGCTCCAAGTGCCTTAGTAAATAAATCAGCTAGCTGATCTTTTGAATTGACATATTGTGGATTAATGAAACCTTCTTTGAATTTATCTCGCACCAAATGACAGTCTATCTCTAGGTGCTTTGTTCTTTCATGAAATATAGGATTTTGTGTAATATGAATGGCTGCCTTGTTATCACACCAAAGGGGGATAGGAAGAGTAGGAGCAATGTGGAAGTCTGTCAATATATAAACAATCCATTGCAATTCACATACAGTTGCAGCAAGACTTCTATACTCTGCCTTTGCAGAGGATCTTGAAATAGTTGTCTGTTTCTTGGTTTTCCATGAAACTAAAGCACCTCCAAGATAAATGCAATATCCTGTTAGTGATCTTCTGGTATCCACACATGATGCCCAATCTGCATCTGAAAAGCTTTGCAAAGAAAAATCATTTGTGCTAGGATAGAACAATCCTTGTGATGGAGACCCTTTTATATATTTGAGTAGGTGCAATGCTGTACTCCAATGAATTTGTGTTGGTACATGGACATACTGGCTTAATTGTTGAACAACATATGTTATATCTGGTCTTGTAAAATTAAGATATAGTAGTCTTCCAATCAACCTCTTATACTTCTCTGGTTCTTCTAATTTTTGTCCTCCATTTGCAGCTAATTTTATTCCCTTTTGCATTGGTGTTTTCGTAGGCTTTGCTCCAAGTAAACCAGCATCCTTGATTATATCCAAACCATATTTCCTCTTATTAATATAAAATCCTTGTTTTTCTCTAACAATTTCAAGTCCCAAAAAATATTTTGCTTCTCTCAAATCTTTAATAGTGAACTGATCATGTAAATACCTTTTTACTTCCTCAATTTCATCCATGTCACTGCCTACAAGTAACACATCATCAACATAGAGTAATAAAGTTGTGAAACTTTTCTTTCTGCCTTTAACAAATAAACAATGATCATGTTTTGATTGCTGGAAACCAAAATCCCTTAACTTGACACAAAATTCTTCATTCCATTGTCTTGAAGCTTGCTTTAACCCATACAAGCTCTCTTTTAACTTACATACTTGACCTAGGGCTGCCCTTTTATAGCCTTCCGGTGGTGACATATATATTTTTTTCATTTAGTGACCCATGTAAGAAGGCATTATTTATATCCAACTGTTGGAGATGCCAAGATTTTGCAGCTGTTATCACAAGAAAAATCCTTACTGTGACCAGCTTTACAACTGGTGAAAAACTATCATTGTAATCTACTCCAAGTATTTGATCATATCCTTTTGTTACTAACCTCGCCTTAAATCTGTCAATTGTGCCATCAGCTTTTAGCTTCACCTCATATACCCACTTTGATCCAATGACCCTTTTTCTTGGTGGTAGATTTGTCAACTCCCAAGTTTTGTTGTTTTCAAGTGCTGTAATTTTACTTTGCATAGCATCTAACCATCTTTTGTCTTTACAAGCTTGACTATATGAGTGTGGTTCCTGCAAATTAGTCAGGTTTGCCAGGAAAGACATATGTGCCTGATCTAGATTTGGTGTAGTATAAAAGGGGTATGTATGTGGTGTGTATCTGGAAGATAGTTTCTTGATATTTTTTGAATCAACAATAGCATATAATGAAGCCATATTAGAAGTTGTACTTGTCACATAATCCTGCATCCAAACAGGTTTGGCCTTAATTCTTGTACCTTTTCTTTGAATTTTTAGTAATGTTTCTCCTAAAGGACTTGCTTGACTTGGTGATTTTTGGTGTTCTGTTTTTGGTGAGGTTTCTAGGATAGGAAAGTTTATTTGGTTTTGCATTGGATCAGGGAGAGTTTTGGTATCTTTTTCGATTTGGTCATTAATAGGTACTATAGGCAATGGTATATGGGATTCTTGCACCTTTGAGTTATCAAAAGAAAATTTATTTTCATGAAATATGACATCCCTTGAAACAAGAATTTGGTTGGTGGTTAAATCATAAACTTTGTAAGCTTTCTGTCCAGGACTGTATCCAATAAAGACACATTTATGTGCTCTTGGTTCAAACTTGTCCTTGTGTGATAGGTTATTTGTTGCATAACAAAGGCATCCAAAGGTTTTAAGGGTTTGATAGTTGGGTTTGTAACCAAGTAAAATTTCAAATGGTATACGCCAATGCAACACTGGTGTTGGAATTATATTTATAATGTATGTTGCCATAAGAATATAATATGACCAAAATTTTGAAGGAAGATGAGCTTGAAACATAAGTAATCTAGCAATTTGCAACAGGTGCCTATGCTTCCTTTCCACAACTCCATTTTGCTGTAGAGTGTAAGGACAAGTTTTCTGATGTAAAATTCCTAACTTTTGTAACAAATTTTGACAAAGTGTGTTTGTGAATTCAGTTCCATTGTCTGTCCTAACAACCTTCACTCTCTTTTCAAATTGTGTTATCACCATATTAAAAAAATATTCAAGAGTTTGGACAACATGTGTTTTGTGAACTAGTAAGAAAGACCATGTACTTTTGCTAAAATCATCTACAATGGTTAACATGAAAGGTGTTCCTGTAAGTGAGTGTTGTCTATATGGTCCACAAATGTCTATGTGAAGTAATTGAAAAATTTTGGTTTACTGAATTTTGCTGATGGGAAAACTAAGTCTATGTTGTTTTGCTTTGTGGCATATGTCACACTGGTGCAAATTATCCAAATGTGCTTTAGTAATATGTGGTTTCAAAAATTTCAAGTGTGTCATAACAACATTCGAGGGATGTCCAAGTCTTTTATGCCAATCAAATGAAACATTACTAGAAATTTTATTCTTATAAACAAAATCAGTACAAGAGTTTTTGCAATTTTCCTGCATCTGACATGCTTGCAATTGATTACATGGCTTAGTTTCCCTATTCAGAAAGCTAGAATTATCCAGCAAGTACAATCTCCCTATTAGCCTACCAATTGCTATTGTTTCCTCACTCTGTAGGTCCTGCAATACACAATAGGTTGGGTAAAAAGTAAATTCAATTTGGGCTGTGTTGGCTAGTTTTGAAACTAATATCAAATTGTATTTGAAGTTAGGAACATGTAATGTTTACCAAACATAAATTATTATGCAAGTTAACATTGCCAACATGTTTAACTTCTTTAATTGAACCATCTGGAAGATATACTGGTGTAAAGCAAGTTGTTGGTTTGATTTTAAACATAAGGGTATGATCTGAGCACATATGACTACTAGCTCCTGTATCCAAGATCTAGGTTCCATGTTTCATATTTTCAAGTATTGTAAAGGCAAAAAAAAAAGAGGTCATACCTGCAAAGTCACTGAAATGAGCAAAATTTGCTTGGTTGTCTGCAAGTTTCTTGCCTTTCATTATCTTCATCAGCTCTTGCTGCACAATGGAGGCTATATTTGTAGATTGCAACCCATCTTTTATACTGGCACTTGAGCAATTTTCTTTTAACTCAAAAGGCATCTCTGTTATATTTGCTGCAAATTTGTTACTGATTGCATTCTTTCCTTTCTGTTCTCTCAAATTTTTATACCAATCTAGATATCCATGAATTTTGAAACAAGTATCTTGAGTATGACCATCCATGTTACAATGATCACAATGAAGGAACTCTTTGTCACTAGTGTCAGGTCTTCTTCCATATCCCTTTCCTGTTAAACCAGTTTTTCCTGAAAAGTTTCCTTTCCCAAAACCTCTTCCAGCTCCTTCCCTCCTATTGCTTGGATTTTTTGTGACCATTGCTATGTTTTCATTTTTTTCAGGAAAATTGATATGTACATGTCTTTACTTTTCTACACTGAGTACCATAGAATAGGCTCTATTTATTAAAGGCAATGGATCCATGACAAGGATCTGGTTCCTTATATGATCATATGTATCGTTAAGACCCATAAAAAATTGCATCAGTCTATTGAAAGAGGTCATATCTGAAACCCCCTCTGCTGCTCCACAGGTACATAAAGGTATTGGTTTCAAGCAAATAAGCTCATCCCACAATTTTTTTTTTTAATTTTGTATAGTATTTTTCTACCTTCATTGTTCCTTGCATTATACTTCTAATCTCTCTTTGCAACTGATATAGCATAGGCCCATTACACTTCCCATACCTTTCTTGTAGTTCATTCCACAGTTCCTTTGCTGTTGTTGTGTAAATAAAAGTTTCAACTATGTCCTTTGAAATGGAATTCAGAATCCATTATCTTACCATGCAATCAACCCTTTCCCATTGCTCTCTTTTTTAGGAATTACCTGATGGTCGTTCATAGGTTCCATTAATAAAGCCAAGCTTCAACTTAGCACCCAATGCTATTTTGATAGATCTACTCCAACTAAGATAATTTTCTCCCGTTAATGGAGATGTAACCAGGGTCATTCCTGGATGGTCTGAGCTCTGAATATGTAGAGGATCTTCATTGTATTGTGTAGTTGAATCATCATACATTTCTGGATTGAAATTGATTCCCTCTCCTGCCATAGTTGCTTAGCCCAAAAATGATAAGGAAACGTCTCCTTTGGATCAGAAACACTGCCCTGATACCATGAAGAACTCATAAATTTGATTTAATTTGAGAGAAAATTTTGTATCACATTTTCCCTTATCTCTGAAGGATTACAGAGGTGCTGTATATATACAAAATGCATAGTAATTAGAGAGTGACAAGTGTCCAAAGTTTAGAATATTCTATAACTAATTCTGTGCATTTTTGCCTTGGAAGAGTATGTAGTGCTGTTATAACAATCAAGGAAGATACCAACATGTGCAGGCTATTATCAAGCATTATTCTCTTGAGCCCATTTTTGCAATATGACCCATTACTCTCACCGGCTATTTCAGTAATATTCAGTAATATTTTATCAGATGATGCTTGAACTCGAGATTTCAGGTTGAAAAGAAGTTTTTGAAGTAATGAGTGGTGCGTTTAGAAACTGATCCTTCCTCTTTCTCCTTTACTTGTTACGCATTTCAATGTGATATTTTGTATGATTTTATTTATAATCTTTCTCAATTAGAAATTAATATTTTATACAGAGACATAGAATTTGTTATAATTATAAAATTTGTTATAATTATAAAATATGTATTAAATTTTTTTGAGTTGAGTGGTCGGATATTTTATCCCTTAATCAGTGGTGTCGAGTTCGAACCCAAAGAATAAAAAAAAAGATTTGAGAGAACCAACTCTTTAATAAGTCCCACAGTACTCAGACCGAATTAATAAAGCGAATTCCAGATATCGGTTGATTCAATACAAAAAAAAAAATTATAAAACATGTTCAAGTATAAAGTGTCATTATTCTTATAAACTAGTCTTTATACAGTAAAATACATAGCATAATTTTATTAGATTTTTGTTAAAAATTTAATTCTAATATTTATAACTATCGACAATGATGATATAATGTTATAAGTTATTCAATAATAATAATGACAAGATGAAATTTAACTAAAATTAAAATTATTGTATCATCCAAAAATATTATAACCTTATTTATTATTTTCTTATTAAAATAAAAATTTAAAATACTATATCATAACATGTGATATTCTACGCTTTCTATTCTTTTCACATGTAATAAATTTTGATAACGAAAACAATTTATATTAAAGAAAAGGCTAAAAACAAATATTATTAAAATTTATTTAACAGTTGTAGTCTTACATTTGGAGTTATTGTACTGGTTCATAATCTCTAAGAGAATAGTCTAATGATCATAATTTTCTCGTTGAATCTGAAAATCGCAAATTCAAATTTTTATGTAATAAAAAAAATTGTACTAGTCCATAATCAGCCTAATTATTAGACAAAATAATAAAAGATTTAAGATAACTTTTAAAATTATATACACAACGAGTGACCAAATATGAAAAGAGATAGAAATTATATAAAAATTGCCAGTTTTAGAAATAAAAATGGATAAAATTTTTGTACTTTCTTTTTTGAGAGGATGTAGAATATAAATAGAAATTTTGATAATTTTTTTTTTAAAATTTTACCGTTATGTATTTTTTTTTTTTAAATTCTATTCAGAATAGTTTTGAGAAAATATACATTTTAGAAAATTGTTTGGGTGAAACAAATAGTGCCTAGTCGGTGTAGCTACTCAAAGGAAATAGGCAAAGCTTTTCCACCGGTTACTTTCGTGAACCAAAAAACAAAGACGATAAGCGAACCTCGGGTTCTTGCTCTCTCTCTCTCACACTCGAACTCGAACTCAGAAATTCCCCAACAATGGCGTCGAAACTCCTCCTACGCAAACTCCATCAAAACGCTTCCAACCTCCGCCGTCTTTCCACGACCACCGCTGCCGCCGCCGTTCCCACATATGACGCCGGCGAAGAAATCTCGATGAAAGGTGTCAAAATCTCTGGCCGACCACTCTATCTAGATATGCAAGCGACCTCTCCTGTCGATCCTAGGGTTCTTGACGCGATGCTTCCCTATTACCTCTCCCGCTTCGGAAACCCTCACTCTCGCACTCACCTCTACGGCTGGGAATCTGATCTCGCCGTCGAAAAAGCTCGCGAACAAGTCGCTTATCTCATTAACGCTTCTCCCAAAGAGATCATCTTCACTTCAGGTGCTACTGAATCGAATAACATTTCAGTTAAAGGTCTTATGCATTTTTATAGGGATAAGAAAAGGCATGTAATCACTACGCAGACTGAGCATAAGTGTGTCCTTGATTCATGTAGACATTTACAGCAAGAAGGTTTTGATGTTACTTATTTACCTGTTGAGAGTGATGGATTAGTGAATTTAGATAAGCTTAGGGATGCGATTAGGGCTGATACTGGGTTAGTTTCGGTTATGGCGGTGAATAATGAGATTGGGGTTGTGCAACCGGTGGAGGAGATTGGGAGGATTTGTAAGGAAAAGGGTGTGTTTTTTCATACTGATGCAGCGCAGGCTTTAGGGAAAGTGCCTATCGATGTGGAGAATATGAATGTGAGCTTGATGTCCTTGAGTGGGCATAAGGTTTACGGGCCGAAAGGGGTTGGGGCTTTGTATATGAGGAGGAGGCCGAGGGTTAGGGTTGAGCCGCAGATGAATGGGGGTGGACAGGAGAGGGGCATTAGGAGTGGGACGGTACCGACTCCTTTGGTTGTTGGGTTTGGTGCTGCATGTGAGTTGGCGGCAAAGGAAATGGAGTATGATGAGAAGAGGATTAGGGGTTTGCAGGAGAGATTGCTTAATGGAATTAGGGCAAAACTTGATGGGGTCGTAGTGAATGGCAGTGTGGAGAAGAGGTATCCAGGGAATTTGAATTTGTCATTTGCATATGTTGAAGGAGAGAGCTTGCTGATGGGGTTGAAGGAGGTGGCTGTTTCAAGTGGGAGTGCATGTACTAGTGCTAGCTTGGAGCCATCTTATGTGTTGAGGGCTTTGGGTGTGGATGAGGATATGGCTCATACTTCGATTAGGTTTGGGATTGGAAGGTTCACTACTGAGGAGGAAATTGATAGGGCAGTTGAACTTACTGTCTGTCAGGTGGAGAAACTGAGGGAAATGAGCCCACTTTATGAAATGGTGAAGGAAGGAATTGATATCAAGAGTATACAATGGGCACAACATTGATGAATGCATGGACAAGCCTCACTTCTGTTATGTTTAGCATCAGAGGAAGCAGAATATATGGAATGCAGGAAAGAACAATATGAAGTTGTGAGAAGAAGCTTCTTGACCACCTAGGCAGTCATCAGCTTACACCCAGGTTTTACCGCACTCTTTTCCTGTAAATCTCCTCAGAGCTTTAGTATTTAGGATAGTTCATAAAATATGCATGGGATGTCTATTTCAGTGGTTTCTGTGGCTTCTATGTATACTATTTGCATCTGGTTGAACTAGAAGGGATTGTTATATTCTGACAAAGGAATAATTGGAATTTTATTCCAAGTAAAATCTTTATCAATACTCAATAGTTTGCTATTTTTCTTGTGTAGTTATCTGGCCTGGAATGATCTTTGATTCATGGATAATTTTTTTTATATCTTTTTTGGTATTTTTGTATTTTTCATAGATCTCGCTACTACTATCACTTTTAAGGTTCCTATAGCACTCTCTTTTGATTCGGATTGTAGTTTGTATTTTCTCGTTTTACCGCTATAACTCCTTGCCTACTGGAGTCCCGCCCTTAGATACTCCAAGGACCCCCTACCAATGTTCTTAATATTATTAGACATTTCTTTCCACATTATTTCTGATTTATCATTAGTAGGCCAATTTGTTACTCACATTACTTTGTCCCTTAAATTGTCACTCTTTCCCCTTTTAAATTCCACCACTTAATTCTTGGCTCCATTATGGTCGACATTGTTTTTGTCGTTTAGTCACTTGTACGTCCAAAACTAAAAGTTTGTGTTGAGTCGCTACACTCTCGTTTGGTATAACCTTACAATCCTTACAGCTCGTTCCATCACCTCTCCTAGAAAGAAATTTATTTGACTAGCATTTGATTCACCTCTATAGGACTAGCATTTGCCTACTCGAGATGTGCTTAAACAAGCAATGACTTAATGTGGAAAATGCCAAGCAGGGCTGAGTCTTGCATTCTCGCACGATAGTGAAATTTAAATGTCGGAAGGGACCCGATGAGAAAGAATAAGGCATTTTTCCTTAAAAGATAAAATAAAAAGTTCATGAGAAGGTAATGAGTTGGAAACTCCTTGGAGATCCATTATTTTTTTGAGTATTAAAAGCACAAGAGCTTTGGCGCCATTAAAAAAGAAGGAATTCTTTCCTATCAAATAAAAAGAAGTGAACAATGAAGCAATTGAAGAGTTTGGCGGAGCGGTTCCAATTGAATCAAGAACTTAAATGGCCATCTTGGGTAATTAAGCAACTTCCAATTCAATGGTGGATGAAGAAATGATTTTTGAAGATTCTAGTATTGTTTTTAACCCAAAGACCACTGTGACATGGGAAATGTAACAAATTCCTTGCTGATACCATTTATTTGATTTACCATTTCAAGATTAAGATTTTAGTCTCAAGAAGTCTAATGGTAAGGGCAATTTGAGATGGATATTTTGCTAAAAGAACAAAGGTCTGTAGGGCTGGGGGTAGGATGATGCATAGATGCCCACCTGTACAGAGAATAAGAGATATGGTCTTTGAAAATGGTAGTCAAGTTTTGCGGGAAGAGTTCGGAGGATGCGGCAATCCTAGGTAGGAGGGAGAAAAAGGATGAGGCACTATGAAGATGGGAAGAAGGATTTTATAGCTTACCAAGGAAAAGCGGCATGTCCATGGTGTTTTTCTTCATTTATTTATTTGTTTGTTTATTTATTTATTTTTGGGTGCCCCGGGGAATGTTGTGAGGCTTTTGGCGAGAGAAACAAAATTATTGTAAGAGCAAAGGAGTTGTTACCCAAGCGAAGTTTTAGAAGGAACGCGTGGAAAAAAGGAAAATAAAAAATGAGACCTACTGGGGAGAAGGAAAAATAGGCTGTGCACAAAATGTGTTCCTAAGTCAAACTGTCACCGCCAAACCTCTTTGGTGTGTCACTTTAGGCTAGAAATTTACATTGAACAGGAACTACTTTCTGCAAACTTTGCTAAGGGAAAGAAGAGTCTGCACATGCAGTTGTGTCCCTTTTTAGGATGATAGTACATCTGGTTAGGCACAGAGGGGCTTCAACTTTTGAAAAAAATTTACATGGTATTTTAGCGAACTTTTCCTGATTTTTCTGGTCATTTCTTTTTTCTGCTCATTAGCTGTCCCTGTGGAGATGTGAGTCATGGAATGAAATGGTTGTATGCACTAGATAAAAAATTTTAAGAGGATCATTAGCAAGGTTGCTGATACTACTGTAGTTATATAGCTAGAATGGTGGGGAACTCATAATTGCATGTGAAAGAGACAGAGAGAATGTTGGGCAATAGGCGAGGAATGGCTAGTTATTAGGATGTTTGATAGTATAAAAGCAGCTGGAATGGTTTGGTGCTTTGCGATTATGTGAGAGAGGATGAAAAAATGTTTGCAAAGGGCGAGGAATGGCTAGTTGTTGGGATTCTTGATGGTAAATAATTAAATTTTCACTAATGATTGTCTCTTCAAAAATAAGACAAGGAAACCACTTTTGATTCACCAAAACTTTCAGTTCTCATTGCATAATGATGATATAGTTTAATGAAAGTCTTAAGTTAAAAGCTAGGGGGGAGGGGAGGATTTGTGTCTAAGTTCATATAGAACTCCTTTGTGCTCCAATGTTATGTTTTTTATGTGGATGGCTACTTGTGAAGGATTCTAACTGAAGATAATCTTCAGAGGAGGGGCTGCCTCCTTTTCAGTGATTGTGGTCTCTGCAAAAAGAAAGCTAGAAACCATCGATCACTTGTTGCTTCACTGTATCTGAACTCATCTTTTGTTGAAAAATGTCTTCACTTTCTGGCATATTCATTTGGTAAGTTCAAGCAATATACAGATTGAGTTATGGGTTTAGAGTGCATTAAAAGTTTGTATGGAGGAGACTTTTTCAATGATCCCTCTGCCTTTTTTTGGGTTGTTTGGAGTACAATGGCTTTTTTTTTTTTTTTTTTTTTTTTTTTTTTTTTTTTTTTTTTTGGGTTGGGGGGGTGTTTGGAAAAGCCCTTGCTTATTGTTGTGGATAAGTTCCTTAAGTGCTCTCTTGTTATGTTGATTGAAGTCTTTCTAGACCTATGTAAGTGGTTGATTGTGTGCCTTCTTTGTCATTGTATTTGATTAGTGTTGTACTTCCTTTTGGCTTGTTCTCCTTTCTATGTTGCTCTATATAAAGTTGTCCTTTTCATGATTCCCCCCCTCCCAAAAAAAAAAAATAATAATAATAGGATAGACTTTGTGGTTGGTGATGGAGATTGGAGTTCCAGCCACAAATTTTGTAACAACCTTAACTCCATGAATTCTGAGCCTTTCCTCTTTCTGGATGAGATCTCAAATAAAGTATGCTGATTCCCCTGGTCCGATGCTCTTATACTTGTTCTTATCATCATCATTAGCATTCACCTGCGGCAGATGGATCTGCAATTTCCCTATTTTTTTCTTTTTCTTTTTTTTTTAAATAGTTCAACTTGAAGTGACATTAACAATTCGGATTGGTTTCCAAGTTGTCCTTTTCAACTTAATCCAGCCTTTACTGGACTGTGTAATTTTTGGTTGGCCAATGGAATAAGTTCAAGTTGGACCAATCCTTGTTCACTTGGTAAGAGAAAAGCCTACAAATACTTGCTGTATGCAAGTTTGCCTACAACAGTTAAAGCCAAAATGTTGTGCAACACTTTCACATTTACATGCAAGAGTATAAAAGCTTGCAAAGAGATGTTGCAGTCACATACTACTAGACAACTTGACAGTGTCAAAGCTTAGGTAGTGCCTGCGTGGTCAACTTCCAAAAAGAGCAAAGAAGGAATGACTTGGTGAAAGATGACATCTCCTTTGCCTAAGATCTGTCTCAGATTTGATCTCCGTCTCCTTCGCTTGAGAAAACCACCCCTAGGACCCAGAGCACCTCCGCCGGATCCCTGATATGCATGATGTATTTATTGGAAACAAGTACTCTAGAAAAATATTTAGAAATTATGAAGAAGGAAGGATTCTAGAAAAAAATAGTAACGTTCTTATTTTATCTTATAGCAATCATTTTAATAGTTAGTTTATTCTTGGAAGGTCTTTTACAATAGTAGTTTTCATTGGAATTTATTTTTAGTAACATTTCTATTTGTAATCTCTAGTTTTGCCTAATTCGAAGGGGTCTAACGGATAAAAAGGTAAGTCTAATTCTTTTAAAGAAGTGTGGTGAGAGACTTGTTAGGGAATAAGTTTTCAGCCATCAAAAATAGGGTCTAAGAGAAAAAAATTCTAGTAAGGGAAGAGAGGAATTCTCTGCACGGTATCCATCGACTAGATTCGTATTAGGGCTCATATCAATTTGGTATCAGAGCCGGTTGTCATGGGAAACTCTGTAGAATGGTTTAACTGGATGGAGAGATTCATGAGGGATTTCAAGCAACAAATGGAGCAACAAAAAGCAACAGTTGTCCAAGGTAGAGGAGTTCCGACAATAGCAAACAATGTTGAGCTCGTAGATGGAGGGTGTTTTGCGAAAACTACAGGGGGTTAGCAATGTCCAGGAGGGAGGAAGCAACAGTTGTACCCTTACAGACCATAGGGAGGAGCGAAGCGTTCGGCACGAAGGAGGGACTGCTATTCCTAGGTTCTCTAAACTGGAATTCTCATCATATGATGGGACTGAAGATCCCTTAATTTGGATCCATCAATGTGAACAATTTTTTGAAAATTAAGGAACACTCATGAGGGAAAAAGTTGGGTTAGCAGCATTCCACCTTAAGAGGGAAGTTCAACTATGGTTTTTCAAGGTTAAGCAAGAGGGAAGGGTTATGGACTGGGAGACATTTACCTGAAGAGTGTCACTTGAGATTCGGCCCTCCCTTGAGCCTCAACCCCCTTGGCGAGTTAGCCAATTTAAAACGGATAGGGACAATAGAGGAGTATCAAAGGGAGTTTCGGTCCTTGCTGGCTCACACTTCAGAACTCTCCACGAAACAGCAAGTCAACATATTCACGGCTAGACTCCTAGAGGGGTGCGGTTGGATGTGGAATTACAGCAACCTCAAAGCTTAGGGGCTGCTATAAATTTGGCCCACACATACGAAAGAAAACAAAAAAACAATCAGTTTGTGTTAGGAGGGAATCGCAGGACAACACCCCAGTGTGGAACAACCCAAAAATAACCTCCGGTAGGATCGCTGCAGAGAAGGGAACTTGGGGTGATAACAAATACCGTGAGTACCACCCCCTTCTTTAAGAAGCTCACCAAAACAGAAATGGAAGAAAGAAGGACAAAAAGACTTTGCTTCAATTGTGATGAAACATTTTCCTGAGGGCATAGATGCAAGAAATTGTTTTGGATGGAATTAGCGGAATTCGAAGAGGAGGATGAGGGGGAGCCAAGAGAACTTGAGATATCATTGCATGCTATCATAGGGGCAAGGAACTCACCAACTATGCAACTTAAAATGCTGGTTGAAGGTAATCCTATGTGGGTACTAATAGATTCAGGAAGCACCCACAACTTTATTAGTGCTGGAGCTGCAAAATGACTTGGTCTCACGATCAAACACAAGCAAGCTAGGACTGCAAGTATCAATGGCCAATGGTGAGAAGGTTCCCAACTGTGGCAGGTGCAACATTGTTTCATTCCAGGTTATTACTGATAATTTTTTTATTGATTTATATGTTATTCCTTTAGAAGGATTTGATGTTGTTTTGGGGGTTAAATGGTTGCGAACATTGGGGGCTATTGTGTGTAATTTTGCTGATTTAACTATTAGTTTCAATTTTGAAGGAAAACAAGTTAAGTGGCAAGGACAAAGGCTGGGGAAAGAGAGAAGAGTTCATCACATGCAAGGGGCCTTTTCTCCCTTAGTTGAGCTCAAAAAGTTACTACTGGAATTCTCAAACTTATTTGGAGAACCAACTGAGCTACCTCCTGCCCGTGAATGTGATCACACGATCACACTTCTTCCCGGAACAACACCAGTGGTGGTTAGACCATATAGATATCCCCATTGACAAAAGGATGAGATAGAGCGACAATGTGAGGAGATGATGGCTCGAGGCATCATTAGGCCACACCGATCCCCCTTCTCCTCCCCTGTGTTGCTTGTTCCTAAGTAGGATGGGTCATGGAGATTTTGTGTGGATTATAGGGAGTTAAATGCCAAGACGATAAAGGACAAGTTCCCTATTCGGTGGTGGAGTTGTTATATGAGCTACATGGAGCAAAGTATTTCTCCAAACTAGATTTGAAGTTCGGCTATCACCAAGTTCGGATGGATGAGGCAGTGGTGGAGAAGACTGCATTTCGAACCCATCATGGTCATTTTGAATTCTTAGTGATGCCATTCAGCCTCACTTACGCTCCATCAACCTTTCAAGCTTTGATGAATGAGATCTTCCGGCCTCACGTAAGTTTGTTTTGGTTTTTTTTATGACATTGATATATAGTAAAACATGGGTTGAACATCTTCACCACCTACGTATTGTTCTGGATTTATTGCGTGCTAACCGGTTATTTGCAAAGAAATCCAAGTGCATCTTTGAGGAGACTCAAGTGGCATACTTGGGACACATTGTTCATGGGGCAGGTATCTCTGTTGATCCCTCAAAAGTTCAAGCAATCACTGATTGGCCAACCCCTCACTTAGTTACTGAATTTCGTGGATTTCTGGGTTTGGCAGGGTATTATAGAAGATTTATCAAAGGCTATGGGGAGTTATCTGCACCATTGACAGATTTACTTAAAAAGAACTCCTTTTTATGGAATGAAAGAGTTGGTAAGGCCTTTGACTCATTAAAAAGGGCCTTAACTGAATCCCAGTGCTGCAACTACCTAATTTCAATGAATAATTTGTGGTGGAATGTGACGCCTCTGGGGAAGGGATTGGAGCTGTTCTACACCAGTTGGGGCACCCCATTGCATTCTTTAGTAGGAGAATCGCAGAGAGACACAACAAATTGCCAGCCTACGAGAGGGAATTGATTAGGTTGGCAAAGGCAGTACAAAATTGGCGGCCATACTTATGGGGAAGGTTATTCACTATTCGAACAGACCATTTCAGTTTGAAATATCTGTTGGAACAACGTTTGTCTACCTCCCCACAGTAACATTGGGTGAGTAAATTGATGAGGTTTGATTTCAAGGTAGAGTATAAGGCTGGCGCTCTAAAAAGAGTTGTAGATGCTTTATCCCGACGAGGAGAGCGGATAGGGGCTTTATGTGCAATTTCTCAACCACGGCTACTATTTGATGCAATAAGGAGGAAATTGCAACAAAGACAAAACTCCAGGAGTTGTGATGACAAATGGAAGTAGGGAGGTAGGGGTGGATCGACATCCGAGAGGGACTCATCTTGTATAAGGGTAGGGTTTATTTACCCCGGATTCAGTCCCGATTCACACGATCATAGCTGGAATTATAAAACGCCCATGAGGGCATTCAGAAATCATTGCATAGAGTCAAGGCTGATTTTTACTGGGAAGGCATGAAGGGGATGGTGACAGAATTTGTGCAACAATGCAGGATTTGTCAATAAAATAAATGAGAGAATGCGCACCCTACAAGTTTGATGCAGTCCTTGGCTATCCCTCCCAAATTTGGGCTGATATTTCAATGGATTTCATTGATGGATTACCTAAGGTGGGGGGCAAATGTCCCTATTTGTGGTGGTGCAAGGGTTTTCCAAAATGACTCACTTTACTCCCATTGCACATCCCTATACTGCAGTCTTTGTGGCTCATGTGTTCTTTGACAGAATTTTCAAATTGCATGGACTTCTGGAGTCAATTGTGAGTGATAGAGACAGTCTTTACGAGTACTTTTTGGAGGGAGTTGTTTAAATTATGTGGGACAAAATTGGCTTACTCATCTGCATACGATCCTCAATTGGATGGGCAAACAGAGATGGTGAACAGAACAATTGAGATGTACTTAAGATGCTTTGTGGGAGATCGACTGCGAAGTTGGGTGGAATGGATTCCTTGGGCAGAATTTTGTTATAATACATCATTCCATTCCTCATTGCAAGCTACACCATTCTGTGTGGTGTATGGACGTGATCCTCCACGTCTGTTGTCTTATGATCGTGGAATTACGAAACTGGATGTGTTAGATCAAGCTCTTTTGGAAAGGGATGAAGTGTTGGCTGAGTTAAGGGGGCGGTTAGCTCAGACACAAGCAAGAATGAAGCAAGCACACGACCTTCACCATCGTGAGCTCTCATTTTCGGAAGGGGCATGGGTGTGGTTGAAATTACAGCCCTATAGGCAGCTGTCAGTGGCCCGTAGGGCCTCTACCAAACTAGCACCTAAATATTTCGGGCCTTTTTAGGTGGTCGAACAAATTGGCAAGATAGCCTATCATTTAGCCTTACCACCGAGCAGCAAAATTCATGATGTGGTGCATGTGTCATAGTTGAAGGAGTACAAGGGACAACCTCCAGCAACTCTAATCCCTATTCCTCCTTTGTTGGAGGGCAAATCAAGACTTGAGCCCTAAGCAATTGCA
This sequence comes from Dillenia turbinata, assembly GCA_037126225.1. Lineage (NCBI taxonomy): Eukaryota > Viridiplantae > Streptophyta > Magnoliopsida > Dilleniales > Dilleniaceae > Dillenia > Dillenia turbinata. The sequence goes on from JBAMMX010000017.1 coordinate 15,166,104, forward strand.
CGCACTAGGCTCAACAGGGGAAAATGGGAGTTATTGGTGCAATGGTAGGGACTTCGTAAGGAAGAGGCTTCTTGGGAATCTCGGGACGACTTTGAGAGGAATTACCCTGAGATTAAGCTTGAGGACAAGCTTTTTGTCCAGGAGGGGAGTAATGATATGCATAATGCATTTATTGGAAACAAGTACTCTAGAAAAATATTTAGAAATTAAGAAGAAGGAAGGATTTTAGAAAAAAAATAGTAACTTTCTTATTTTAGCTTATAGTAATCCTTTTAGTAATTTTTTTATTTTTGGAAGGTTTTTAAAATAGTAGTTTTTATTGGAATTTATTTTTAGTAACAACTTCTATTTGTAACCTCTAGTTTTCTCTATTTAAAGGGGGTATCATTAATAAAGATGTAAGTCTAATTTCTCCTAAAGAAGTGTGGTGAGAGACTTATTAGGGAATAAGTTTTCAGTCATAAAAAATAGGGTCTAAGAGAGGGAAAAACTCTAGTAAGGGAAGAGAGGAATTTCCTGTAGGGTATCCATCGACTAGATCCTGTACTAGGGTTCATATCAATCCCATTCGTCCCTTCAGCCCTTCGCTTAAGATCTGTCTTCAGATCTGATCCCCTTCGGCCCTCAATTCTTTGCTCAGATCCCCTTCGTCCTTTCGATTCAAGATCTGCCCTTAGATCTCCTTCGCTCTCTTTCCATCGCCTTGCTAATATTGCTTCGGAGACACCCCTCTATCTCTTTCTACCCAGAGGGATCCCTGTCTCCTCCTTGGCAGGTATTCCCCTCTCCCCTTACCTGTCACTATTGTTATTATTCTTAGTATCATCTGTATATTATGAGTATAATAATTATTAACATTAGCGCATATTATTAGTAAAATAATTGTTAACAGTATTGATAATAATATTATTATCATTATTATTTATTTACTTTATATATTATTACTTGCCATTATTCTCTATTAATTTACTTATTTATGTAATTACTTATTTATTTAGTCATTTGATTTGCTATTTTTAGGATTAACTTGAATTATATTATGAATTTAAAGAAATTAAATTTTAAAATATATTGAAATTTTTTATTGAATTTAGTTTATTCTTACTTTTATTCTGTTTTATATATCATTATTTGGAAAACTCCGCCAAGGTCGATCCCAAACCTGGGTAAAGGATTAGGGTTGCGGTAGGTTGATAGTCAAGGTAAACCCTATGTCAAAATACTAAAATGAGAGACAAATATAGGAAAAAGAAAAAGAAAAAGAAAAAGAAAAAGAAAAAAGACTCTAGGGTATCCCTCGATGACGCCACTTCACCTCCTAGATGTGGTGTCAAATAGGCAAGGGTTCCCGCAAGATTCATATGGACAAGTGTGTAAAGGAAGTCGTATATGAGAATAGGATTTGATTAGCCATTTGGAATATAGGATTCTCAAAGACAAATTAGGAGAGATGTGAAGTAATGAATAGAAGAAAAATTAACATTATGAGTCTCTAAGAAACTAAGTGGGTGAGAGAGAAAGCTAAATCAATAGAGCTTTATGGACATAAACTTTGGTACACAAGTAGAGAGAACTAGAAATGGAGTAGGAATAATTGTTCATAAAAATATAGTAGAGATAAAAACAAAATGAGATAAAATTTCACTTGTCAAGCTAGTTAGTAGAGAAGATAATTATATATAGTTGGTCTCTATACAACCCCGGAAAAGGTACAGATGCAATTAGTAAAAAAAAAATGGAAAGATTTGGATAAATTTATTCAAACCATACCTAGTAGGGAGAAGTTATTTATCGAAAGAGATCTAAATGGGCATGTAGGAAAGAATAATAAGAGATTTGAAATGATACATGAGGACTTTGGTTTTGGCAATAGGAATGAGACGGGAGATACCATTTTAGAGTTTGTTACAGTATTCAATCTGATAATTATAAATACTTTTTTCAAAAAAGAGAGTCACACATCGTTACATATAGAAGTGGGTCGAATGCAAGTCAATAGATTTTTTTCTCACTTGAAGTGACAAAATGACCTATAAAGATTATAAAATTATATTAGGAGAGAGTGTAGCGACTCAAGCTCATCTTTTAATAGTAGATGTGCATATGCCTCATAGACAAAAAAGAATTTCACCTATAGGTGGAAACAAGAATTAAGTGGTGGAAATTGAAAGAGAATGCGATAACTTCTAAAGACAAATTAATTGAAACAATAACCTGGTCTGCTAATGATGATTCGAAAATTATGTGGTTAAAAATGTCTAATAATATTAAGAACATAAGTAAGGATGTTCTCGGTGTATTTAGGGCACGGGCTCTAATAGGTAAGGAGTCATGGTGGTGGAATGAGGAAGTCCAAACTGTTAGACGAACTAAACGTGAGTGCTATAGAAATCTTAAAAGTAAGAAATAACGATGCATTTGAAAAATACAAAACTGCAAAGAAAGAGATGAAGAGGATCATTCACGAATCAAAAATTAAGGTGTATAATGAATTATACAAAAAACTAGAAACTAAGAATGAGGAAAAAGAAATTTATAGAATTGTCAAGTTAAGGGAGAGGAAAGGAAAAGATTTAAATGGGGTTTGGTGTATTAAGAGTGAGACCAAAGTATACTTGTAAAGAATGAAGATATAAGAAAGTGTTGGAATGATTATTTTGATAATCTTTTCAACACAGAGTACAAGAGATATCGATAATATCACGATACCTATAGAAATAGAAATCAATAAGGATTTTAAACGTAGGATACATTCTTTATGAAGTGTAAAAGAAGCTTTAAAAAGAATGAAAAATTAATAAAGCCATAGGACCCCTCCCACAATCCCATCGAGGTGTGGAAATGTTTAATAATAATGCTAACTGAGTTCTTTTTAATAGATATATGGCAAACCAAGAAAATGTTCCAAGCGTGAAGGGAGAGTATACTTGTGCTCACTATATAAGAATAAATGAGACATACAAGAGTGTTCAAATTATGGGAGAATTAAATTTATGAGTCACACCATGAAGTTGTGGGAGAGGGTGATTGAGTATAGATTGAGATTACAGATAAGTGTGATTTAGATTCAATTTGGATTTATACCAGGTCGATCCACCATTGAGACAATTCACCTGTTGAGACATTTGATGGAGATATTTAGAATACAAAAAAGAGATTTATAGATAGTGTTCATTGATCTGGAAAAAGCATATGATAGAGTTCTTAGAGAAATATTGTGGTGAACACTAATGAAGAAGGGAATTTCCATTAGGTACATCAATTTCATCAAAGATATATAGGCCAAACTGTTGCTAATGTAAAAACTTTCGGAGACATAAGTAACAATTTTTCAATTAATATTGGACTTCATAAAAATCAACAATTAGTCCTCGTCTTTTTTTGCAATAGTAATAGATGAGATCACAGAGAGTATTAGAGATGAAATACCCCCGTATATGCTTTTTACTTGGGATGATATAGTATTAATTGATGAAACAAGTAGAGAGTATTATTGCAAAATTGGAGTTATGGAGAGAGATTTTAGAATCCAGGAGGGGTTTAGATTGAGTCGATAAAAACTGACTATATGAACTTGTATTTTGGTAGTGACAACAATGCGAATGATAAAGAAAGCGATCAAATTAGAAGGTAATGATAGCATCAAAAGTGAACGTTTTAAATATATAGGATCACAATATTCAAAACGATGTCACTGTAGATGGGGATGTGAACCATAAGATTCAAACGATTGGATGAAGTGAAGAAAGGTATCGGGAGTTCTCTTGTGATCGTGATAATGACACTTTGTGATTTGAAAGGAAAGTTTTATAGAACGATAGTAAGATTTGTATTATTGTATGGTGCTCGAATGTTGGATCATTAAATAATAATCAATAGCAAAAATGGACGTCATCAAGATGAGAATGTTAAGTTGGATGTGTAATGAAACTTAGAAAAGATAAAATTAGAAATAAAGACATACGCACTAAATTGGAGTGAATTCAATTGTGAATAAGATGCAATAGTATCATTTAAGATGATTTGGTCATATATAACGAAAATTAAAAACGTATCAAGTTAAGAAGATCGAAAAACTTAAATATAAAAGATTTAGTCAAATGACGAGATAGACCGTTAAAAACATCGGTCCGATGGATTTGCAAAGATATGACACTTAAAGGGTTAACTAAATAGGAATGAGTGGCGTATGGGAATTAGAGCATGTTAGACTATCATTTCTCTCTCTCTCTTTTTTTTTTTTTTTTTTTTTAGGTAGTGTGTGTATATATATTTTTATTTTTATTTTTTATTTTTTTATCTATTTTTATTCTTTAATACTATTATTATAATTTTCCGTATTATTACTATTTTATATATACATATATATATATATATATATATATATATATTCTAATTATCTTATATTTGGCTCCCACAGCCGACTCTAAATTTTTGGACTAAAGCTCTGGTTGTTGTTGCTGTGGTAGTATACTTTTAGGTTTCATGCATTGGTGCAGCAGTTATTGAATCTTCATAGAAAGTAGATAGTGTTTTCATTTTGTTTCTTTGGGTGCTTACACACTGTAGGGTGGGAGATTTGGACCTGCAACATATTGGTTGGGGGAAAACTGGTTATCATTAGGCTAGACAGGTGATATTATTCTCATTCCTTCTCTGATCTCTGCTACGAAGCCTTGACATTCTATAGAACTCTGCATTGCGGCACACCTGTGATTGTCCCCTTTAGTCCAATCTATAGATGTTAAAAGAATATTATTGGGTAGGCCAGGGGGACGGGCTGGAACCATACCTCATTTCTAAAATAGGGAGACATCTCTAAAATTTGGAGGGAAAAAAAACAATTTGTCTACTATTTTACCAACATATCTAAGTTGAGAGATGTAGTTATATTCTTATAAAGCTTGGCCTTAACTCAAAATTTCAAATTAACCTTTTATTGGATGAAAGCGTCAAAAGCATGTTACAACAACAATTTTAAAAATGGCCTTGTCCAATTCATGGATACAGTTATTAACATCATATGATACAGCATTTTCTGACTTATAATAATGATCCATGTTGGTATCTTATGCATGTCTGATGTTTGTGTCCGTTTATACCAACGATAACTCCATAACATATACCTTTAACAGTCGAGAACTATCACCATCTATATAAAATTGAATTACATATATTGTTGTGGAGATGACAAACTAAGGAAAAGAAAGAAAAAATAGCAACGGGGTGGGGGAAGAACTATGTAAAATAAGTTTCATATATATCGTCTTAGCATGACTTCTTTTCAAAATATCTCAACTTATGTCGTAACATTGTAAATGATTATCACTGGAGAACCAATTCAACAGTTGCAAATCTTGGTGAAGTTCAATGTAGTGTGAGAGGGAAGATCTTAGCGCTTTGTGTGGGTCAGAGAAATTGGGGGGGGATACTGGTAAGACTAAGAGCAAGATTGAATAGTGATTTATTCCCTCCACTGGTTCTTTATTTATTTATTTATTTATTATTATTATTATTTTTTTGGTGGGAGGAGATCTAGTGGCCGCAGTTGCAAGTTGTACTTTGGAATTTTCAGTTTGTTAATATAAAATTTTGATATCGTTTTAAATTTTGCTCTTTATTATTTTACATTTCCAACATTTTTGTAATTGTTGATTACAGCAGTAATTATATAAGTTTGTTTGATAATACGCATAGCTGCTTGGGGTTTAAAAAAGTTGGATTTTCTACAGTTTGTGTTGATATTGTCATAAAATCATCAACTGTTTCTTTGGAGATTTTGAGGGATTGTTGAAAGATTTAAGCCTCTTATTTCAAGCTAGTCAATATTTCCTTTTTGAAGCCTATGAGTTGCCATCCTTCTATACAATGTGAATTTCTTTGGTCTGTAAGGTTCTTCCCAGTAGCTTCGACAATGCGTTAGAGTTGCAGCACCAAATGGTGATGCTGGGTCCTGTAACATAAAGTGACCAACCAGGATTTTGATACAGATGTTTCTTTGTATTTTACGTTCACTCATTATGGTGTTTCCGATCTTTCTATCCCTATATGTAGATACTATTGGAGTGATATTGTTTGGCTTGACAAGTTGGGTGATGGACTTGACAAATGCAGATTTGGAACCCTTTTTTTTTTGCATTATTTAGAAATAATGCAAAAAATGCATTAACACTCTGTAGAGGTCCTGGAGTTCGAGAGGCATTGAAAATAGTCCGTTTGCAAAAATGCAAGGGAAGGTTGTATGGGAAGCACTTTGTACTGTGAATCAACCCTATTATTTAAAAATACATGTTTAGTTTTTAAAATCAATGTGATGGTGTAATAAGGCCTCTCATTTTGGACATCACCCGATCGGGCCAATTAGCAGTATTCTTTTGAATGTTGCGGACAGGAGAAATAAAATTACTGCATCTTTGCCACTTTGGCCTGTGTGCTTTTATCGATACATGCTTTTTGAATGTGTGTGCAAACAGAGAGCAACGACTGGAAATATCTGTGTATTTGCTGTGGATGGTGACTTCCTGATGTTAACTCGTGCAAGTGTGCATTGTTCGAGTCTTATTATTGGCTGTGTGAACATGCTTGTTAAATGTGGATTTTAGCTGTCTATTTTGGTTTGGCCCAGGATTTGATGGTGGAAATGTTAGCAAGATTGCCCTGGCATCTTCTGTTATAATTATCTGGAAACCTCATTTTGTTGATTTCCTACAGACTGGATAGTAGGTGACTCGTGGTTTCACTGCCGGGGATTACATTTTGTCCATGAGCTAGGTGTGAGAAATTACAATGGAAATTGACTCTGTTTAGTCCGAAAATCTCCTCGTCAGGGAATGAGAATCCCCATCTCTGTCCCCACCCCCCTCTGTTTATAGGTTCGGTCTGTGTATCTTTGCCCAGTGCTGCTTTTTGACATCTTGTTGTATCCCATGTTTGATTTAGCAGCTTTGGCTGGGAATGCCTGTCAATACCCTGCATTGTGTTTTTCTCTGACTGCCATTTTTCTTGGTTCGTTTTTCTGTGGGTTTTAAGAGTTTAGGACAATTTGCTTTGTTAAAACTCCATGGCTGGCATATCTAAATACTACATGGTAAAATATTGTTTCTTCTTCAGTCAATCCCTAGTAATTCAGTTTCATTAGTCTTGGTTCTGTTTTTTTAATTGGATTCTTGCTCCTATGATAATGTTCTACTTTCTAATTGCTCCTAAGGTGTGATACTATGACTGGGTGATGGGTTTGCTTTAAATACAGACCATATTTTTATTAGTGAGAGGAACCTCTGGCGGCTGAGAGAGAGAGAGAGAGTGGTAAAGAGAGTTATAAATATAACTTCAAAGGAAAGATGATGTAAGTGAAATTAGATTTAATGATTGAAAAGATAATTTATAAAGAATTTATTGTCAGATTATTTGACAGGTGAAAATTATGACAAAGTGCTGTCATTCGGACAATTAGTTGATTAGTATGTAAAATACATTGCAATTAAGAAACTCTAACTTGTACTGTGCAGCCTTTCTAATCGTATTGTCACCCTTCTCTTTTGGGGCGCTCCCTCCCTCTCTCCCTCTCTCTCTCTCTCTCTCTCTCTCTCTCTCTCTCTCTCAATTTATATCAAGAAGATATAGAGGAGTAAGAAGGAATGAGAATATGGTCTTGTTCCTTACCAAAGAAAGCAACCTAAGGAGAAGGAAAAATATTTAGGCAATATATGAAAAGTAAAAATGTTTTCAGAGAACGAGGTGAAAGGAAAGACCATAACAACTTGGACCAGCCTACTGTGAATAGCCATCAGGCAAGAATGATGAGTATAGGATTTGTATCTTTCTACCCTTTTTTTTT